>AYLM01001087.1:0-106121 GCA_001625345.1 Cairneyella variabilis | reverse complement strand
CCCCCCTCCCCCCCCAACAGGAGGAATGGGAGGTCCGCCGCCTCCACCACCACCAAACCGGGATTCGGGTTATCAATCAGGCGTACCGGCTTTGCCAGCTCCATCTGGCGATCGTGCGGACTTACTGGCTGGTATCCAAAAAGCTGGTGGTATTGGTGCCTTGAAGAAGGTTGACCGAACCAAAATTCGAGACAGAAGTGCTGCAATGGTTCCTGGCTCCTCAGATACTGGACCTGCAGGTAGCGGATTGCCTCCTGCTGGAGCTACGGGCGGCGGAGCTGATGGAGGATTGGCTGGGGCTCTGGCAGCTGCTTTGAACCAACGGAAGAAGAAAGTTAGTGCAAGTGGTAAGTCATTCTCGTAAACCAATCTGTGATATTCGGCTAATGATGGGATAGATGATGAAGCGGACGACGATGATTGGTAGTGGCTTGGTTCGGTTCTTCTGAAGAGTATTATTGGAGAAGCGTTATGACAGGGGAAATTCTTGGCTATTAGAATTGGCAGATCATATCAAGGGGAGTCAAAGTCGGATCAAGCGTTGAATGTAATCAGAAGAAACTTTTAAACCCGTCATGGATGTGTATGTCAATGCAGCATGTGTTTCCTAGTCTATGAACCATGAGAATGCAGGATGAACTACCATGAAAGACGTTATGTTGTATGAAGAGAAGGCCTAGTCAATGGGTATACAGCGTCTCTCCCACTGCAACCCACTGCTAGTCAAAGCGAACAAAGGGAAATTGCTGTCGAGGTTCTCAGGACGCAGTCTCGATCATGACTGCATCCATGAGATTGAGAGAGAAGACAGTCTTTGAGTCCGATATTGGTCCCCATGATCCTCAAGCCACTAGACACCATATTACCATCGTCACTTCCAGCAGCTCTGGCCGTTGAAATCCAGCACTCTAGATCTCATCCACATCCACCATCCTCCCATCCTTGCCATCCTCCTCGTCATCACTCTCACTTCTATCCTCATCGAACTCGAAATTGCAGTCTCCATCTCCTTCCTGTCCATACGTATCCGTCTCATTGATCTTCGCGCTCTCAGGCAATTCGCCGTACGCCTTCAGCGAACGCGCCTCGTCGGCAGAATACTTGAGGATCACGTCGCCTTTCTCGTCTTGGTAGTCGCGGAGCGAGAGTAGGATGATGTCGCCTTGGTTGATCCAGACTTTCTTTCTGAGCTTGCCGCGGATGTGCGCGAGACGTTTCGAACCATCGAAGCAGAGAGCCTCGAGGCGTCCGTTGCCGAGCATTTTGAGGACTTGGGCGTATTCTGAAGAGGCGTGAGTCAGTGGATTATTCTTGGGATGGCGTTGCGTTGGGTGGGAGAACGTACCTTGGCCTTCTTCCTTGAAGGTTAATTCACGCTTCTCATTGTCGTTCTCATTCTTTCCACGACGCCTGTTCTTGCCTCCCTGTTCGCAGACTTGTTAGATGAGATTCCTGGCCATGGGATTGTGCTGTGGCAATGTTGTGCTTGCTTACCTTTCCCTTATTCTTAGGCATGTTGGCTGTATTCGGAGAAAAGTCTTGTAATCTGTACTCTGGTGTAGGTTGCCTTCTTAGAGTTACGATTTGGTTTGTGGTCTGCGGTGGGGTGTGTAAACTGGAGGAGGGGTCTTTTATGTAGGTCGAGATGGTGAATGCGCTGGTGGGCTTTATGTATGGCAGAGGGGCTGTGCGTCACAATAAGCGAAGAAGTCTGTATGGAAATACTTCGTACAGGCCAAGTACAACAGTATTTCCAGGTTATCAGTCCCGTGCGCCTCTCGAAGATTCTACACGAGCAAGAGACATTAGCCAATGAACCTTCAGGATTTGGGGCTTTATTGCCAGATCAGGTTTAAATAGATCCCAGAAGCACAGACATTGAACATGAAAATATTTGGGCCTGTACGGAGTAGCACTACTTGCTACTTCACGTGTAAGTTAGGAACGGGCCCAAGAAAAGTCTTCTATTTAGTAGATCCCTTTGGTACTTGCCTTTGTCAGCTTCTGAGACTAATTCTTCTGATGTTCTTTATTAGTGAATTTTGCCCATGGCTGATTTTCTTGCGGCAAGAGAGCGTGGCGGTTGAGGGTTCGTTTAGCAAACAACAGGTGTGTATATCACATGCTCGATATGCCCATTATTCACCTTCCAAACTTTTGATTATTCCTCTGGGGATGGCGGAGGAGAGACAATCAACAGCATGGGCACATAAATGATCACCAATACACTCTCGAGTGCTCCAGTCTATACGGCGATATATCATGGCGCCCGGTCTTCGCTATCCGGGTCAACCCATCATGGACTCTAGCTTCCTCTATTACGTGGGACACAAAAACATCGTCGCCTTTCACTTCCAATTCAGAAAAGCTCCCGCCTACTCAATCACCGCCTTCACTCGGCAGATCCAATTCCCAGAAGCGGTTCTACATTCCCTATATGCTCGACGCTGGCAGGAAAGACAAGATTATTTCTGGTGGAGCGCCTCCGCGTCCCCTACCGACTTTCCCAAAAGAGTTGTGCGGAGTTGGGCATCGCGTAGAATTCGAGACGCTCTCGTCAAGTCTTTGAAGAAGAAGGGATACGCCTCAGATGGGAGTTCATTAGAGGGAAAGGGGCCGTTACTTGGGACCGCCATGTTTACTCCAAAGATACCTATGCTCAAAACCTCCATAGCCGACTTGGTGCAACAGACAGATCTGGCCGTCGACTTAATACTCCAACGGCAGGAATGGAAGAATATGACTCCATCATCGAAATCCCCCAAGACGGCGGAACAAATTGCGAGAGTCAGGTTTAAGAAAGGAAAAAGAGCGGCAGTTGAGAGCAAGCAGAAGTCGGATACCCAGAGCTTCCGCCCAATTGAGAAGGTATTCCACTTCGGATTATTCAAGGACAACAGTCAAGATAATAAACAATCATGATCTCCACTTCTCGAAGCTGCTGTAAATTTTGCTATGTGACCGCTATGTGACCGCTATGTTTACTAGGCTCTGCCTTTTCAACTTTCCCCTGTCTAGGTTGTTGACTGTCTCACTAACTCCCAGCCTTGCAGCTCAGCCAATCACAAGCAGCCATGTCCAAGATTTCGAGTTGCGAACTTACACTGGGTAGTTGTCGCAACGTAGCTCTTCGAAAACAACATAATCGCACAACTCGACGATCCACTATGCTGATTTCATTGACAGTCGGCAAGGTCGATGCAGGCGTTGCTGTCCTGCTGACCCAAGACAAAAGACTCGTAAGTTCCCTTCTTCCATGTAGCACACAAGAGTAAGCTCTCCCAACCTCGCACACGATCAATTGACACTCTGCAGATTGAGTTCCCTTCGATTCTCCTCCCGCCGAATATCTCATCTGGAAGCATAGTCGATATCACAGTCTCCCGCAACTTCGCTTCGGAGCAAAAATCCCAAGCTGCTTTCCTCGCCCTTCAAGACTCTATCTTCTCATCCTTCGGGGCTGAGGAGCCCAAACCCCCCGTTCTTCGCTGCCGAAATGCTACTCAGACCTCTGTAGTCCTCGAATGGGACCCAGTTGAGCTCGCTACGGCAGACGTCATTTCGCTCTCTCTATACCGCAATGGCCAGAAGGCGGGTGCTATCCCAAGACCAACTTCTATGCACAGCACGAAGATCAGTGGATTGGCAGTTGATACGGAGTATACTTTCCACCTAGTGCTGAGGACGAGTGCGGGTACATTCAGTAGCGAGAAGGTTGTGGTGAAGACGCATAAGATGACAGATCTGAGTGGTATCACTGTCACTCCTGGTATCCTGCCTGCGCAGTTGAAGGAGAGTCTCACCAAAGCAGTCGAGAGAATAGGAGCAAAGATGGCGGACACTGTGAGAATTGACACTACGCACTTTGTGACTACTGAAGGAAGAGGTATCGCATGGGAGAAAGCTGTAGAGATGAACATTCCGGTAGTCAGACCAGAATGGGTTGAGGGCTGTGAGAGAGGTGGAAGAATTGTGGGCGTCAGGCAATACTATCTAGATGCGGATCCAAGACAACGTCAAGTTGCGCAGGCAGAGATCCCGCAACAAGCACCACCAGCTCCAGCTCAAGCTTCGACGCCACTTGCGAGTCCATCAGCCGAAGGTCATGCCAATGGATCAAGTCAAGCTATACCTCCCACTCCACCAGCTAAGGACGCGCCGAAGGAAGACGAGGACGATGACGACGATGACGATGAGGAAGAAGAGAAAGAGAAGACCACTATGCCAGAAGAGCAGAAGGTCAGAGTCGAGGATCGAGATCAACACAAAGTCGCTCTCCGGCCTGCTGCCCCTCCATCTGCAACAGAGTCTGAGGAAACCGAGAAGGAGAATGAAAAGGAAGTAGAGGCTGCGGACGGAGGAAGTGGTTCTGGTGCTGAAACACCGGGACAGTCCAGTTTCCAAGACGTTGCTCTATGATTACTCGATTTTGTTAAAATATACCTAAGATTTCTTGGCGGGCTGTAGTACCACAGCATGGTGTTGGGGCTCATACGACAATTGCAGAAAGGCTCGGCTGATGATACAATAATTCGATGAATTCTAAGATCTTACTTGCACAGCCCAGACTTGAGTCTGAGTCTTTCCTTTGTGACCTTGATTAATTTGCCAGTGGCGGGGTTTCCATTAATTTCTACACTCTATCGGAGAACGAGTGAAACCCTGGAATAGTTTCTCAAGTCTTACATTTGTATCCAATTACTGTGTATTTTCATTGAGGATTTAGGGAAGTTGAGCTCAGGAACCAAATCCAAAAGAAGGAAAGACTCCCGTCGCTTCCCGCCGCTTGCTGATCGTCGTCCCTGTAGATGTTGTCGTTGATGGCTTTGAGAGTTCAAAGTCATCAACACTAATTATTGTACACTCAATCCGTAAAAGGAGGAATTGGGGAGAGGTGGCGTGGCCATTCGTCTGTCCAGCAAGTCGAGGCATCGGCTTTCACCTGACTCAGCGTCTCCTTCAACCACACAACTCCCAGTCGTTGCAACGGCTAGGAAAGATGTACAGGGCGTGAAGAAGAGCATTCTCTCAGACTTGCAAGACGTTGATCCTAATCGTCTCACAATCCTTGAAGTCGACGTAATCGGTAAGCCAGCCTCTTGAACCTCCGCTAAATTCACGAAAATAAAAACGTCACAGATGAGTCTACGATGTCAAGAGTAGTAGAGGAAGCGAAGTCCATGTTCCTTCCATCCAAGCATCATCTGCATCTCGCTTTTTCCATTCCCTGATCCTGTACCCAGAAAAATCCCCCTCACAACTCGAGCACGAGGCCCTAACGCACACATTCGCATTGGTCCACTACTACTCGCTAAACACTTCTCTCCCTTCGTACCCCAAAAAGTCTACCTCCTTAACCACCGAAGAACCCAGGAAAGTGCAGGCTAATTCGCACGGAGCTGGATCAGAGAAGATCGAGACCCCAGTCAACCTCCAGTGTAAGCGCATGATGGAGAAGAAAAAAGAATTAAAGAACAGACAACAGAAGGTAATTAATGAATGACAAGATTTCAACTCGTGTCTCTCCATAGTTCTGTTCTTGAAACGGGACGATCTGAGAGGGTGATGATGTGTCGAAGTGTTTGAGAGAATTGAAAGATGCATGCATGGGTGGAATGAAAGATGAACAAACAGCAAGATATTACCATAGCCCTCATCAACATCCCCTCCAACACATCCCTCGCCGCTTTCCCTATTCCCTACCAAAACATGACTATCTCGCCTTCTCACTATCCCCATTTTGCTGTCTCCATCCGACAATGCCCAGCGGTCAACACCTTTCTTCCTAACCTCACTTTCACATACATATATATTTAACTAAGGCCTTTTCCCCCAACGCAAAGACCCCTCATCACCAGGCCCGTTTAAATTGAAAAATCCGATTTGGTGCTGGACCACAACCCGAGTTATGGTGGTGTAATCAAGGCCAACAAGCCCCAGCCTACATAGGTTCCATTAAAGGCGTCACCTACCGTATGCGACTTGCTAGGTTAAGACCCCCCCACCCAGTAGAAGCAAATAGGCATGAGCCCTCCCAATACTAAATTTTTTGCAATTCTTTTTTGATCAGGAGAGGTGAGAAATGGTTTGAAGGAGAGTGGTTTTTGTGGGCCGTGTTTTTGCCGAGGGGTAAGCGAAGTGAAAAATAGGGGTGTGGTTGGCAATGGAGATTGGAGAACGGAGTGGCGGTTCTTCGCAGACCGTATAGGAAATAGCACAGCTAGAAACCTGAAGGAATAGGAGTTGAATTCTTTTCATTCATTATTTACCCCTATCTTCCAGCTACATCACTACGAAAGTGGTATATCCTCCCTTAGCCCTCGACCTATCCTGAATCATCCCAACCAACGACCATCAGACCTCCCAAAACCCAAATACGCCTAAGTCCAACCCACCATTCAATACCACCCAACTCAGTCCCTACCCAACAATACTAGCATCCCCATCCTTACTCATAAACTCACCACTCAACTTCTTCCTCCCCAAACTCTCACCACTAACCCTCGGAGCCAAAACTTGTAACTCCCTCATCACAGGCTCCACGCTCCTCAACTCGCTCCTCCGTCTCCTCTCTTCCGTATCAAGTTTTTCTTCATCCCCAAACAATTTCCTTTCTCCTCTACCCACACCAGCCATTGCACCCATATCTCTCCCCAAATCCGGACTTATGCTCCCTCTAAACAACTCCGGACTCAACCCGCCGAATCGGCATCAGCGTACCTAATTCCCCAAGTCCTTCTGCAATTACACCCAGCGTTCGGAGTAAGACTTGGTTATCAGCCTCAATTTTGTTGAGGCGTTTATCTAGTTCCTTTTCGCGGAGGCTGGAGTTGCGTTTCTCTCTTCTCGCCGCCCGCCTTATGTCTAGCTGACTACTTCTCGAACTCAGCGTTTTTCTTCTTGCTCTAGTCCTACCAGGTTTCTCATCTTCTTGCCGTCCTTCTCTATCTCTGTGACTATGTTGAGGGCTGTTGGGGTTGCTGATGTTGCGAGAGCGTATCGAGACAGGGATCGTGTCGCTGTCCGAAGCTTCTGAATTCGCGGAGATGAGGGAGCGGGGAGGGGTGTGTGTGCTCGCTACCGGACTCGCACTACTCTTATGCAGCTTCCTCACCACTGTGCCTTTCTCTTCCGTCACCCTCTTCCCACCTTCGAACACAAGATCGGACTCAAGCTCTTCCCCAAGATACGGCATCAAATCCGCCACATTCATAATCCCACTCAAACTCACCTCCTTCCTCCGTCTTGCCAACTCCTGACTCAAACTCCTGCTCGCTTGCTTAGGACTCTTGACCAGAGGGGGCGTTGTGATAATGGTAGGTGTCTGGCTTAATTGGCTATTGAGGATAGCGGAATCCGCAGTTCTAGGCCTGCTTAAACTCTTTGCCCTCTCCATATCTCGTTGTTTGCGAGCCTTGACTTTTTCTTGTCTACTTTGCATACTTTTTGCCTCCTTCTCATTCCAAATTCCATTTGAACTCATACTCACCAGCCTCCTACTTTCCGCAGCCTTGGCTGCCGCCCTCGCTGCCGCTTTCGCTTCCCGCGTCGGAGGAGCAGTCGAAGGTCTTGCTTGCGCTTCTCGAGCCACAGGCGGGAGGTCCGGCAATTTTCTCGTCGGTGCCGTTCTCGGTGGTGAACTTGCGCCAAGTTGGACAGAGGACGGGGTAGTACTGCGTACGATCTGCTGACCAGAGGGTCCGGAACCAGAGTATGAGCGAGCGGAGACTGCTGTCCCAAATACAGTTGGGGGAGAGGGCGAGGCTGTTGTTGTGCTTAGGGAGTCGTTTGTTGAGTGGTTGGATCTCTGCGAAGGCACCAAATTCCCTCTCTCCTTCTCCTTTTCATTCTCGTTCTCTTTCAAACCAAGAGGAGATATCTGGGCAAGATGATCTGGACGTATGCTTGCAGAAGGAGATTTAGTAACACTACTCGTCCGCAGCGGTAAATCCAATTTCAAGCTCGACATGAGCGTCGCACCGGGTGTTGTCTGTACTGTCGAGGACGTACTCGGGCCTCGCGAGTGACTAACCAGTGTCCCCAATGTAACAGTGCTGTACTGCGTGCCACCCGAATGCCTAGGATCACTTCTCAAACTCTCTTGTCTCAGTATATCAATTGGCGTAACAGCTACATAGCTGCGTGGTGATCTTTGAGATTCCAGTTTTGGCGAAGTAGTCGCATCTAGTGGAAGTTGTCGCTGTTGCGCGCTCAGCTGATAATTCTCAACTACTGAACCGCTCGGTCGAGCAACTTTAGCCAATGGTATAGTGAAAGACTCGGGTTGAGTTCTTGGTCGATTTTCTGCATGTGAGCCTGTAGTATGCGTATACGACAAATACGTACTCGCACTCTCCCTCAACTCCGCTACCGGCTTCAATACCGTAACTGTACGAGGTCCCTCGTGACTCTTCCTCTTCTCCCTCGGCGGCCGAATAACATGCATGGGCGGCCCTTCCAAATGATCATGTTCAATCGGAATCGAGATCGCAATATGTCGATGTCCATTCCTGGTCTTCGCTGCAACCGCACTATCCGGGAGTTTCAACAGCTTTTGTGCTTTCGGTTGCTTCTTGCTCCTGCGACGCCCGAATACCTTGAATGCTGAGTACTTGAATGAACTTAGACTCTTCTCGTCGTCGGTTGAGGAGCGGGAAACCCAGTTGTTGGGCGGAGGATCTTTCGTCATGAGGAACTCGGATAAGGCTTTCATGCTCTCGCGATTACTTTCCAGCAGCGCCAGGTCCTGGGAACTCTGCTGGAACGCCGGTATCCCACTGTGACGCAGCGGCGACCTATCCGACATTCTGGACGTCGTCGTTCGCCATTGATCTAATTGGGGTGCTGAGTTGGTCGTAGACGTTGGGCGGCCGTGTGATTGCAAACGAGCATGCCTGTTTGATATCGAGGAGGAAGGATGTGCAACTTGCATGCCCATGCCTCTTTTCCCCGGAGCCGAAGCAGCTTGACTCGAGACGACGGGCACTTCCTGGTTGACATAGACCGAGCCATTGGAGAGGCCACGCTCTAAGGGTGGAGGGTCTGATCGGACGGACGACCGCATGGCGTCTACCAGGAAACGCAGTCAGCTATCTGCAGCTCGCCGGGGAGTTCAGAGTATGGTAACACAATACAGCGGGCTGGTTTCAACGTACAGACTGTCTTCATCACTACTACCAAGTAAAAAGTTACCAAAAGCCCAAATCATGTGGGCCAGAGCGGGGTGTTCCACTCGATATTTTGGTACTGGGGAACAGATGGCGAGGACCCCAAATATATTATGTGCGACGCTTCATTAAGAACAAGATCATGCAAGCAGCGTTGTAGCAAGATCGGTCTCCCAAGGGAACGAGTGCAAAAGGTTTGTGTAGCTGGGAGATGAGCAGCCCCCTCAATTGACGCAAGGACTCGAATCTCAACCCCTCGACTCTCGAAAAAGGGAGGCTATGTAGCACCAGCGACGTCAACGTCGTTTATACACAGAATGCGCTGGGTGTATCGCAGTATTGGGTATACAAGCAAATTTCAGTACAAAATTATGAAGAAGTCTGGAATGCGAACAAAAGAGACTATGTGCTCTGAAAACAGACGACAAGGGGAAAAGAGGCTGCCAATGCCCCTGTGACCGGCTCGCCGACCATAAAAAGGACAGTAGAAAGCCAATCCAGTCACTCGCACGGAAGCTCTCCCAGAGGTCAGCCTTTGCTCTTAAACCGTGGCCAGTGCTGTCCCTTGGGTGCCTAGCTCAAGTCGAGGGATTGATATGTCGAATTTTCCCTACGCGTGCAGGCGATCGACGCTGCCCCTCCGTCTCACCTACAGCGCGCCCCCAGGTCGGATCACGTACTGTAAGATTACTTTGTGGAAGGTTCGAGTCCAGGGGCTGCGTTGCTTCCGTGGGACAGGCACTGCATGCTCTCCCATATCACTTACCAGTAACACAAACCTCCCATCACACTCCATCTATCACCTTGCTGAACATACAAATTCTGGTCTTGTTCGATACTGGACGTTGGTTACGGTAGCATCAAGGCCAGTGCCTCAGCGCCCTCCTCGGACATTTTTCCAGCTGCACTGGGCTTTTGTTGCGTGCGCTGGGGCCGATCCCTTCCCCGGGCAAGAGAAAAGCAAGAGCCTTGGGAGCCACGCCACTGACGGGGGTGATCTGCGACAAAAGAAAGCCCTAACTCGATGACGAAAGGGCAGCGGGAGGATGAGTGACATTGGGGAGGTCGCCTGGGTATGGAGGAAACGGCAGCTGCTGTGAACCCCTTATGTAATCGCAAAAGCAGTTGTCATGACAAGTAGATGTCTGGCTTCTCGAAAGCGTTGTCTTTGTTTTGTTGTGCAGCATCTTGGGAGCTGCGCTGCTAGGACAGGGGAGACAGCATTTGGGAAGCGATCATCCTGCACAGCAACTTTGAATCGACCCAAAGTCTAACAGGCCTAGGAACTCGCGAAAGTTCCTCATTTCGTCCGAACTCCAGTACTATCTATGCAAAGTTGTTCATCTTCATCAAAATATAAGACATACCATCACGGCATTCACATTCATCACTCATATCACTTCACTCGTGTGGGCTGAGGCTCATTTCTCTCGACCACTATCTATCTCGTAGGTAGTAATGCAATGTTCACGAATGCATCAATCATCGAATGTAAGGCAAATCTTCGCTGTAATGCCAATGACAAAATATGCCCAGCTCCAGAAAATGCATCCGTAAATGCAAACGCAACGCCTGCAATGCATGCTGCCTTCCCAGTTCCACCAAACTCCAGATATTCCAGATTATCTCTTTTTCGGCTTGCGCTGAATGAATGGATCTGCCACTGGTCTCTTTCGCGGAGCCATGCCCATGGTACCTGAAGGAGGTCGAGGCTTTGCGGCTGCCTTGGCAGCTTCAACTGCCTCGAGTTGCGCGGATAGATCATTCGCAGGCGGTGTAGCCTAGTAATCATTGTCAGTTGCTACTCTTTACTTGTTTCAAGTAGGGGACACTCTTACCTTTTTGGATGGACCATCCTCGTACGTCTCCTCCCGAGGTCTCTTGCCGTGCGAGTTGGTCTCCATAGCCGCCTTACTGCCAGCTGATGCCTTCGATTCCTGCTCCATACGCTTGTAGTCCTCCAACTTCATCTTTCCTCCCGCAGAAGGCTTCCCAGTTTCACGCTTGACTGATGATTCTTTGGATCCATAGGCAGAGCTGTTCCCGCCAATTGAAGGTCTACGAGATTCTTGCTTGAGTGATGATTCTCGAGACATATGCCCGTTCTCGCTCTGAGCAGGAGGTACACCATTGCTAGCAAGTGACGACTTTCGGGAAGAGGTCGCAGAAAGTGGTGGCGCATCCAGCATCACAACATCATCATCATCCTTGATCTCCAGCCTAGGTTGAGAAGGATGAGCGTGACCATTGAAAGATGTTGCTTGGCCATTAATTTGTGCGTCCTTCTTCATCGGACGATCCGAAGGAGAAGGCCGAGCATCGCGAGAGGTAGGCTTCGACAAAAGAGCCAACACGTCACCACCGGTGTATCGATCGCGGGCCTTCGAGTCTTCAATGAGCTTGTTCCAGAACTCGCCCTGTTGCAAGGCGTTCGAATCTCCCAGAACCCAGAGCGATGACTTGGCTCGAGTAAGACCGACATTCATGCGTCGAATATCGCCCAGGAAACCAATACCTCCTGTGGCCTTTGCTCTAACGCAGGAGAAGATAATGATTTCTCGCTCACGGCCCTGGAATGCATCGGTGGTATTGAACTCAATCTCCTCGAAGATGGCATCGCCGTACTTCGCAGCAAAGCGTGACTGTAATGCCTTCAACTGAGCCTTATAAGTTGTGATAATGCCAATCTTGCCCTTGAAATCGATCGAGCGATAGTCGGCCTTAAGACGCTCATAAAGCTTGATGGCAGCATTGAGTTCCGGCTCGTTGATAAATGAGTGTCCACGAGCTTCCTTAGTTTGCACACCTCTGACATCGAAGAAGCGATATGGGCCCAAGATAGTACTTGCGTGCCAGGGCTGAGCTCTCAATTCGTCCATGCCCTCGCCATCAAGCAAGCGGCTATCGTAGAACGTAGCACTGGGGAATTTGCTGATCTCTGGATGCATACGATATTGAGTATCAAGTAGATGGACGTCCTTAGGGTGGTTCTTCTGCATACGAACGAACAAACTCTGCTCGTAGCCAAAGCTCTGTGCAGATCTCGAGAGAACAGTAGGCGGCAGTTGCTCGGGGTCTCCAACCAGGATACATTTGGAAGCTCCGTATTTGAGTGGAATGAGAGCGCTCAGTTCGATGCATTGAGCAGCCTCGTCGATGATGACGGTCTCGAACTCGACATTCAGGTTTCTGAACATATCATGACCACTACCACTCAATGTGGCGCAAAGAACATGAGCTCCATCGATGATCTCCTGCTGGAATCTACGACGGTTGATCTCGTTCTGTCGTGACGCCGTATTACCGCTCTCCTTGTCTTCTTCGATTTTGTTCCCAATGCGAGCTTGATTACGCTTCAGCTGGTCGAACTCGCGCTGCAGGTTGAGCTCTAAAGATCTGTCTCCCTTGCTGCGAGCTTCGTCCATCTGTGGCCGAATGACATTTAGACGCTCCTTGATCTGTGCGGCCTCTTCGTGAAGCCTGTTTTTGGCTTTGATGAGGTCGTTCTTCTCGCCATTATCACCTTCCAGTTTTTTCCTGACCAGCTCATCGAGCATAACGTCCTGCACACTTGCATTGATAGCCTCGCTTCTTCCAAGTCGTATGACATTGATCTTTTGGCGGGGTCCGCTCAATGGTTGAACACCTTCCTTCAATCGCAGAACCAGTTCGTCAACGGCAGCGTTACTGGGCGCACAAATGAGGAGTTTCTTCTTTGGCATCGACTTTGGAGCATTTGGGCCTTGGGCTACAGGTCTCATCCGGGTTGCTTCTGCCTGTTGTTGTTGCAAGCTAGGCGTGAGCAGAGCACCGACCATGGCGACAATGGTCTTGGTCTTGCCGGAACCTGGAGGACTTTCGATGTGTTAGCATTATTCACTGTTCCTGCAGAACCGCAGCTTACCCTTGAATCAACGTGAACCCGTCGTTGTCATTTGCCGACAAAATAGCCTTTGCTTGTCCTCTGTTCAAATTGTACTTAGAAGATACCTGATGAACTTTCTCATCCGAGTAATTCTGGAGCGGAGATGGCTTTGCTTGCAAGACCTCTGTGCAGAGATCATAATACTCCAAGCTGCTTAGAGCCGCATACTCTCGCTGAGTTGTCGTCATATCTGCGATCTTATGAATGTGTATCTTGCCGTTCGGGACAAGGTATTGCAGAAGTTCGGGCTTGATGTCTCGGCTCACACGGTATGTAATTTCGAGGGTATCCTTCTTACGAGTTGTTCGGTCAACACGAGCGAGGCAATGTGGCTCTTGCTGGTCCTCTAGGGGCTTTTCGCCCTTTGACATAAGAACAATATCACGTTCGGACAATTTGAGATCACGATTTGCCGAGAGTGGCATCGAGGTGCTGACTTCCATGAACTTATCCACAGATAGACGATTCAGAACCTTGATTTCGACAGGTTTGTAAGTGTTCTCATCCTTTGCCGTGACAAGAGAACGCCAAATTTCAGAAATGAGCAATGGCCCGAAGGTCTTCTTGTAAAGCTCAAGGTCAAGATACTTATTGTCGATCTGTCTGAACTCGTTGTTGCTTGACGGGGTGTCTCCTGGGTGGAATAAGTCCCAATTGAGAATCTCGAGATACAGCCTGTCCATATTCGGCTCTACTCGCGCACGGAGATCCTTGGCTGACCGTTGCACTTTGGTCTTCTTAACGGGGCCTGCAGGTTGCTGCATAGCTTTTCTCCTGGCTGCTTCATACTCGGCGCGGGCCTTAGAAGTCTTCTTGTGCGTCTTGACAAGCGCATTGGTCTCGTCCTCGTCACCTTCGTCTGAATCCTCATCTGATGAGTCAACCATGATCTCACTGCGGACGGGCGCATGATCTTTCCCAAGCACTCCACTAACATCTTTAAGCCCGGAGCCTTCTCCTCGAACACCAGCCGGGGCTCTCAGAGCATTGGCTTTCGCAATAGCTGCTTCTTTGGCTCGTTTTCGCTCTTCTTCCTCCCTGCGACGGGCAGAGACGAAATCCTTACTAGCCTGCGCAGCTGCCGCATCCTTCTCTCGTAGAAGCTTCAGCATATGCTGTTGCTTGCTCGAAACTGGTGGTAGGGTTTTGCTCTTGGGAGGGAGTTTTGGATCATGTTGTTTTCCATCGGCAGATTTTGACCAAGAGTCGATCGTGCCCTGCTTCTTGGGAGCAAATGAAGGCTTGGAAATCTCGATGATGTCTATGCCCTGTTGCTCATCCAGTGCTCGCTGCAAATCGGCCTTTTGCTGCTTGGACAAATTCGTTCTCTTGTAGCCTCTATCGGCCTCGGTCTTGCACGCATCCTTGATGTATTTGACAGCATATTGGCTAATATCCACGTCGTACTCGATGAAGGAGTGCAGAAGCTTGACTAGAAGACTAGTAATGACGCCGAGCAGATACACGTCTCGCAGTCTCAACATCTCCACTAAGCCATTGAACTTAACGCAGACGACATTTAGCACCTTCGTGAGAGATGCGGTTTCATCGTCGTCGACATTCAGCGCAGTGGCAAAGACTGTATACTCATCGAAGAGTGCTTCAGCATATTCCACGCCGTCACGGGCGAAATTCAACATTTCCGCTGTAGGTTTGTTTACTCGCGCGGCAAATAATTCGGTATTTGAGAACACAACGTCCAATGCCCCCCACTGGTTTGTCCACCATGCCTGGATAGCTCTCTTCTCGTCTGCAGCAAACGAGGAACGAGCACGGAGAATGCCAGTGTTTCCGCACAGGGCGCTGAGAACGTCCCGACCAGTCTTTATGAACGAAGGTGCTGGTCCGAAGGTTTTGGCTTTAGCGAGCTGAACAGCTCCGTAGGTAAGAGAGTGCAGCATTGGAACAAAGGCAGATTCTAAAGACGATTGAATGGCGTCTTTTCTACTGGATTCACCAGTCTTGGCCTTGATGAGCTCCAAGACAGCTTCATAAATACCCTGATCTGAAGAAATGAGCGCTGCAAACAGAGGACGAGCAGTCGTATCCTCCTGGTATAACTGCTGCAGACTTGCAGAATCAAAGTCACTTAGACGCTCAAACACCCTGGCCATGTTGTCCATAAGTTGATGGTAGTCTTCATTATATTGTTTTTGGTCCTTGGGAAGGTTAGGAATCTTTTTGTTGGCAGGGTAGATCTCGTCAAGACCGGATAGCAACGCAGTAGCAGGAAGAATGCTTTTGGCGAGTTCCAGATTGCCGGGTCGAAAGATGTCCAGTACGGCTTGCCATATCGACTGTGAGAAATCTCTGGGGGTACGCTCGACTACTTGTTGTTTGATAAGAGCGTAGAACTCTGCGCTCACCGCCCGGGAATCTAGAGTGAGGGCAGCTTTGATGACCAACATCCCTAGACGTTTCAATTTCTCCCCACCGCTAGATTCGGCGCAAGCAGTGATTACTCCAAGATATTTACCGATAAGTTCCATGATATTATTGATTACAATTAAAGAGCTTGTGGGGTTGATTTTGTAGTCCGTGGAAGTGAAAGTCTGCAAAGTAATGAGCATCGAATTCAGCCCAGCCCAGCAGCACCCTATGCGAGCAGCTTCTGGGAAGTTGTCTTTTTGGAAATTTTCCAGTAAATGTACTAGCAAGCCTCGGCAAGCCTCAAACTGGTGAATAGGGTCAAGGGAATTGAGGAATCCAGGAATCCAAGACATTGCAGGAGAAGTCTCCGAGTCTTTGAATGTCTCGGGGTCAAACAGCATTCTCTTGAAGCCTGGGCTGACAAATATGAACTCTGCAACAGCGGAAGCGGAGATGGTTCCCATCGCTGACCAAAAGTCTTTTGGTGCCTTCTCCAGCAGTTTCGAAAAGGCGTCGGTAATCAACTGGACTATCTTCGGAGAGTCATAGCCCACATGCTGGAGACCAAGGCGGTATATGTCGGGCTGGACCTCCATAGCACGAAGAGAATGTCTGATAAAATGCTCATCCATTTTATCAAGCATGAGGAGAAACCCTTGCCAGAATCTTTGTACATCTGCAGGAGCTGCTGTGGGTTGAGCGACTTTCATGATGGCTTCGGTAAGGTAGTCATGCACCGCCCATTCGAAGGACTTGGCCGTAAGTTTGTACTCAGTTTTCTGCCAAGATACCGTTGCAAAGCGTAGTCGGATGGGGTTCTCGCTGAAAAGAAATCGAACCATGGCTGGCAAGATGGAATTCATTCTGAGGACTTTTCTGGTCTGGACTTGTTCGAAAACATAATCAAAATGTCTAGCGAGATTGACATCATCCTTATGGTAATCCACGGAGCACAGGGCTTCATAGAGAGCTAGGAGAGGAGCTGAGTCGTCCCTGGAAAGGACTCCTTGAGTACGTTGGTTGGGTTCAACAGCAGAAAGTAATTCTTGTCCCTTTTGAAGGGCCCGATCAAGTCGATCGAAGTCAACTTTATTGATTAGGCCTGCCATTGCCACAACCTGTTCTTCCTCAAATTGTCTGCCCGGATCAGTAGTTGTACTAAAACATGTGACCTCAGATACTTACTCGGCCAATTCCTTCAAGTACGCCTTCCGTCCCGAATGCCAATTTTGCACGCATTTGTCACAATTCGAGAATAGGTCGTTGAGTCGCTCAACGTACCAGTCCAGGTTACGTCCAGCAACATCGGTGCCCAATCCAAGGATCACCGAATACTTGTATGCAACCTTGTACCGTCGTTTGGCATCTTGTATTAACTCGCGCTTCGTTTCCGAGCTCATATTCTCCTCCGCTTCGTCCGGTGAGTCGTAGTCGGCATCGTCTTCATGGTTGCGTTTTGGGCAGAACCAGTGTGCAGTTTGTGGGAAACTTTTCAATTCTCTGGAGAACACAACGTTAGCATTTTCAATCATAGTCTTGGGAGGGCCGTAAGACAGGGAAGGAGGGAATCTGCGAAAGAACTGTACCCTTCGAGCCCTCGAAGCTCATCCACAATTTCAGCCTCCATAGCCAGAACTGTTGTGTCCTATAAGCACATCATCCAGTGATGAGCTTATGGGGTTCTGGCATCTACGGAAGATCTTTATTGTACAATTGTTGATCTTCGAGAGTGGCTTCTCGATTTGAGGTGATTACGAAGATGTCAAGGGAAGGACAGAGGCGAAGACGCTGTCTTTTTTCCTCCAAGTACCTTCGCAGAAGCGGTGGAGCAGTATCTAAGGAACGTGAAATGAACCAAGAGAGAGAGCGTATGTCACTTTTAAATAGCGACGGTCCACGATGATGTTCGAAGTGAAGGAGGGAGATATTCTGTGCTTGAGCCAGCAGAAATTCTTGAGTATCGGGCACGCATAAAGTGAAGCGCGACCACTGTCGATTGCCAATCCCTGCAAGTCAGCCTCGCAAAGAAGGCTGCGAAAGGCTGATGTCGGCTGCACAATTTGCTCTTCGAAGATAAAAAACTATTTTTGTTGGGAGAAGAGGTTGTAGGAACTAGGAAGTTTGGCAAGTCTTTCGGGAACTTATAGGGAAGATTTGTTGGTACAGTAAGAATCGAGGTTGTGACTGATCTCTGGTGGCCCTCGCCCACTGTCGTAAATAAAACTTTCGATCTCACGCTGATCAAGAGGGTGGGTATATCTCTGGCCGATTATTGCTGCGGGATGGAAAGTTGTCGTTCTGCCGCGAAAAGAGGTGGTTTTAAATTGTATGAAAGGTTCTTTGTGGCCTCGCCTTCCTCAGTTTGTCTCTCTTGATTTAAGTCACTTCAGTCACCCCGTTGAAATGATCGAGTGGGTTCAAGCATTTGTGGACTTCTCAGGTTCATTTCATCCTACACAAGAACAATTATCATCTTACATCAAGCCAAAGCACATTACTTGGAACATCATGTATTCTTTCAGCTTTGTTCGATTATCTAGGTACAGCACAAGTTCATATATACAGAAAGGATCCATGATCTATCCATCTCATCGTCACTGCCATGATGAGACCGCCCCGAAAAAGGAGGGATCTAGGGCATCCTCGCAATACAAGCGCATGCCAACCCGCCAGTGAGTAAAAGATTCCGAAGTCTGTATCATCGCCTCTTCAAGGCACACTGTACCGAATAACGCCCTGCACGCCGACGCATGAAAGCCAAATGCCGAACGAAAAACAAAGACAAAAGTCGTAGATCGCTAATGTAGATCATCATGCTCGGAGATCCCTTTTTATCAACAAAAGAGACTGTTGTGTATTGTACAAACCCCGGCGCTGTGTCTTGCGCTCAAGGTGAAGATTCGAGTTTTCGAATATTACCGAGATATGTCGTTCCTCTTACTTCGGATCGGACCAAATGAATGGCTTGACTCTAATCGGGTCAGCATCGCCGCCGACGTGAAGTCGTTGCTTTGCTCAAAACTTGGACGGATTCGGTCCATCGACGCGCGCATCCTGTCAAACGACGGTCTTGCTCGGTCAACTGATGGACGAACCGGAGGATCGAGTGAGGTTCGATGCCGAGTGAAGTCAGTACCATCGCTGCCGTTTTGACTTCTGGGGTTGTGCGTAGTGTTCGTCGCGGCAACTGAAGGCGGGTAAATGGGCCGTTGATCTTCATCAACACTCGGATATTGGATATGCTTACTCGGCTTTGCGGTTTCAGATGATGTAGTAGAGCCTTTGGAGATAGCGTCTTCAGGCACATCAGCTGAGTCGAGATAGTCAAACTTCCCTTGTCGAACCTGCTCTCGCACGATGTCGACATCGTACGGGAAGTAGACCTTTTGCATAACTTTGATACAGAAGCGAGGCATCAGAGCCAGAACAACTGCTAAAGCTGTCACCGCCCAGAATGTCGGTTGCGCAAAAGCTTCAGCAGCAGCTTTATAGAAGTAATCCGATGATTTGAAGGCCGAATAGACTCCAGTCCAGAACCACACGAGCAAGATACTTATCACCACGAGAAGGACCATAAGCCAATCCCATCTGTAGGTGTTAAGTAAAATGTAAGTATTGATGGCAATGATAGCTGCAGGTGCAATGTAGACACCAAATCGTTCTCTGTCATCAATGTTGAGCCCGTTGGTGGTAACGAAGTTGCCCGGAAGGAAGGCCAGATATGCCATGTAGAAGACAATGACCGATTGGTAAAGTCCATCGGACATATAGAGCCTAAGTTGAGTTAGTGAATGCTTCCCTTGGAATGGGAAGCGGGTAGAATGATACTTACCAGAACTTTGTCTGTGTCCATTCCTTCCGCTCGATACCACGACGGTACAATTGAGGGACGGCAAGGGACACTTTATCGCTGACATCTTGGTCCAGGACACCCATGAAAACGACTGGAACGGATGTGAATGCCAAATTGAACAGTAGAATGTAGGTGTAATCGTAGAGGTATGTCATGTCGAAGTTGCAGTAGATCTGGTACCAGAAGATGGTAAAGGTCCATACGATGTTCTTGTAGAAGAAGTTGGCGATCGTCTCTGCAAGTCTTCTATATGACCAGCGGCCATGTACAAGGACAAGTCTCTGAAGGAATCGAAATTGGCCAATGGCGTAGTCGGCTGACATGACAGCTTGTCGTCCTTCCTCTCCAGCTATACCAACACCAACGTCTGCTTCTTGAATCATGGCAACATCATTTGCTCCATCTCCAATGGACAAAGTCATAACATCTAAGCCATTCTTGACCATAGAGACCACCGCCGCCTTTTGAGCAGGGCTGACACGACAGCAGAGAACTGACTTGCACTGTTTGCAAAGGAGCAGGAACTTTTGGCGAAGCTGCTCGTCCAGCACTAGCTTGAGTGAATCACCATCGATAACAATGGCATGAGTTGGCGCCGGTGCTTCATGGCTCTTTCTTGCCGCAACCAATTCTTCGTCAGATCCAATCATATTAAACGAGGCCAAGTATTTGTCGAGCTCAGCCTCCGCAGAAGAGAGCTGCTCGTCCTCGATCTTAAACACAATGAGCTCCATATCATTGTTGAGAAGGTTGCATGAAAAGCCGATGTTGATAGCCGTTTCAACTTTATCACCAGTCAAGACCCAAAGTTTAATTCCAGCCTCAGCCAGAAGAGCGATGGTGTCTGGAACCCCCTCTTGCAAACGATCTTCGATAGCCGTACCACCAAGTAATGTCAGGTCACGCTCAATCAAATCGGCGACTGCTTCTAGCTTTTCCTCTCGGTCTTGAATAGCTGCAGCAGCTATCTCGTGGTCTACATTCCATTTCTGGTACTCTTCTTCTCCCAACTCTCTTTGCGCTATGCAAAGAGTTCGTAGCCCCTCGCGTGCGAACATCTCAAGGTGTTCTGCCGTTGTCCTCCGAAGTTCGGATTGCTCTCCTCGCTTCAGTCGAGAGTAAATCATGCTATCCGCACCTTTGCAGAAGAGAATGATCTTGTTGTCAGGCATCCGAATAATCGCACTCATTCGCTTTCTTGTCGAATTGAACTCCAGAGTGTTCAGGACCTTATAGGATCTGTCTTCACCCTGAACGTTCAAACGAATGCCGTCAGCAGAGTTCCCCAGTACAGTAAACCCAACATCTCGTGCAGTTGCCACCAAAGCTGCCTCATCGGGTGATTGGGCTTTGAACTCGATGCGAGGCGGGTCTCCAGGTATCATCTCGGATATGACTGTATGACACAAAGCCAGAGCAAGCATGAATTGCTCATTCGCTAGTTGTTGCTCCTTGGTAGAGCCACCTGCGAGATCAGAGACAAAGTCGGGCGCAACGAATGTCAGTTCATCGTCATGAAGATAGGGATTATTATGGAGCTTTCGAATCTCAACAAGCATCTTGGCACGAGCCTGAGCAATTTCTTCGCGAGCTCTAGCGGACTCCTTTTCAACATCAATACCTTGACGCTTCTGCATACCAGCCTGAGCTTCGGTGTATGCTTCGCCGTAGGGAACACCATTGATCGTGGCCTTCTTGAATTCCATCACGTTTTGTGTTAGGGTACCAGTCTTATCAGAGAAAATGTACTCTATCTGGCCCAGGTCGTCAGAAATGTTCCACGACTTCGGAGTGCAAGGGTAATCGATCTTGTCGTAGTACATTTCAGTATCGCTGTAGATGAAGAAGGCCTGGCAAGTCTTAATGATTTCGAGCGAAATGTAAAGCGAGATCGGGACCAAGTTTTGGAACAAGATGACAGCTGCCCAAAATGTAATGAATCCATTGAGGCCCGGAGTGCCTCCAATGGATCCAAATTCAAAGTAGTCTATCGAATTGTTTCCTTGACCCCATGTAACGCCTTCGACGATTCCAGACACGAGGCACATGATCAAGAGGATGATGAAATTGTAGATGACGTTCCAATTGAGCTCTCGGGTAATTCGTGATCGTTTACTAGGAGTAATTCCGGAATTCATCATGATTTTCGTGTCGAAACCGGTGAAAATTACCACGCCAAGGACCCATTCAGTGTTGCGAAGATTACAACCTCGGAGGAGCAGATTGTTGATGGAAATAGGCTCGGCCATCTCCTCACCCGGCGAATCCGGTGTCTTTGGGTTGACTTGTGTCCAGCGGGCAACGGCACTGTATGTGTAAAGATTCGGCTGGGGAGCCTCGCTTTCGATTGTGAACTCGGTTCTCTCGCAGTCACGGGCGTGCTTGATCTTTCGCCCACTGCGAAGCGCATGTCTAACCTTCAAATTGGTTTCTCCATCCAAATTCTTCGTTTCAACGTAGCAAGCTCCATCAGGGTCGGAAGTCGACAGTATGACAACATCGGCCGGGATCTGGTCATCGTTGTAGATTCGGACAAAATCACCGACTTTCACATTTTTCCAGTAGTCTTGGTGGAATCGTGCCTTGCCAGAGACTTCCAAGTTCGGGTTGATCAAGCTCCCAAAGTTCTTCAGTGCTGGGCTATTCTCGCCTCCCTCATATGAGAATGCCGTCATTGGCCGATCGTGCTCAGGAACTTGCAAGCCATCGGTGCGTGGTAGTGGCGAGGGAACCGGAGTCATCTGAATTTCCTCTCTGGCCGATGTGAACGAAGTCCTTTGGGTGTGGGCAGAAAATGTAGATTCTCTCCTGGTTGACTCTCTTCTGGTTGCCCTGGTTTCATACGATTCTCGAGGCTCGTCAAGAGCTCGTTCGGCGTACGTCTGTCCTGGAATTTCCTTCTTGTTCCTCTTTATCAACTTCCAGATTTTCACAATCGCCCGACTTGTGGCCTTCTTGAATCGTCTCCATAACGAAATATCATCGTCGCTGACATTGACGTTGTTCCAATCCAGTAGTCGATGGACTGGTGAATTGTTCAATTCGATATCGAGAACCGTCCTACGATAATCCTCGATGGCATCCTTGACTGCAGTGATGAAAACAATGAAAATCAGTGGCACGGCGTTCAATCCTGGATTTGTTGCACCAAAGATGCTGAAGAACTAAAAAGTTGGTCAGCAAAGATGTTTTTGTTCGGATGGTAACGGACTTACGGCCAGGATAATCAGGAACAAGAAGTACACGTTCGCTATATTATGGAATTGATACCATATGTTCTTCGGAATGAAACTTATCGGGGTATATTTCGCAGTCCTGATTTTATTCCTCCGATAGTGCTGAAGTGGATGTCCCTGCTCATCCACAGCATCCCGGGGTAGAGGAGTGTTAAAATAGACCTTTCTGGGTCCTTGTCCATCTCTATCTTCCTCCGTTTTCTCTGTTTCGTCCTCGTTTGGTTCTTCTTGAATCCCGCCAAGATCTGTTCCTAATGAATCTCCGCCTGCGGACTCCCTCTTCTTTTCGCTGTTTTGGGAGCCTCTATGGTGGAGTCGGCCCAATATTGACCCTCGTTTCTTATTCCCATTCTTGCCTTTTAACCGCTGTGTCGCCCATCTTAACCGTTTCGTTGGATTTGGAACTTCTTCCGGTTCTTCGTAGCTGGACAGAGCCATGACGATTGTTCGGGTCGAGGATGGGCAAGGCCCTCACACGGTCGTCCTCCAGCCTTTCCGACCCAGGCTTCACAGTGAATTATCGTAGAGGTCCCAGCATATATTCTCACGAATGTCGCCGACGAGTACAGTAATCGCAAAGTCAAGAGTTGGCCTCTCCGGGGAGTTTCACGAAATATTTCCGATGTCGAAGGGGTCACTAGCACTAGGGGGACCGATCCGTGCTATCCGCGTCGATAGGCTTGAGCGCTTGTTTTCGTGGAAGTGACGATTCGGAAGATGCTATAAAATATGAAGTGAATTCGTCTCGTTCGTAGGTCTTTAGAAAGATCGCAGCGGTCTCGAAGGGCACTCGAATTGGGTTGGAGGGGAGTGTTGGTATACTGGAGCTGAGAAGAGGCGTAAAGTCCGGCAAGAACACAAGGTCCACTGGGTTCCTGCACGCTGCGCGACTTGCTGGCTGATTAATTATGTCCGGATACTCCGACTGGCGTCAAACATGTCAGAACGAGATGGAATTGGATCTCGGAAGCGGGAGAGATTTCGATTGTGTTGATAATTTGGCAACAATGACCATCCTGTGCAAGTAATAGACGAAGGAGTAATGATGAAGTTGTGGGATACCTGCAATAAGTTTGTTGTTGACCAGGTGGCCGATGTCAAGGAAGTTGCAAGGTACACTATTTTTACGGGATAATCAAGCACCGCCGCACAAGGGATGGCTGAGAGGAGATCCAGCGCTTTCACAAAAATAAGCAGCCGACCCTCCAATTAGGCGGGAATATGGATTACGGGTAAGATGAAAGTAGCAACACCCGCCCAAAGTCCCCGTCGACTCAGCACAGCTTTGTCAGATCTTTATCTCTAGCCTGTGTGTAGTCTGTGACTGATTTACCGTCGTCGGAAAAAGCAATGCGTGCGAGGTGTCCTATTAGATGGCGGGCGGCGCAGTCAGAACTGTGTCAGCGGTCAGCCCTGAGAGGTGGAATCTTGAAAGTTACTGCACGAGGATTAGTCCAGCTTTCCGCATTTGAGGGAGTGGCAGGGCGTGCGATGGATGATTCCAACTGAGTGTGTTGGATTTGCCATGCAGGTGGCCCGAGCTGGAGGAAGGGCAACTTTAGAAACACAGCATTATTGTCCCCAACCAGCTCTCCCTGCATGAGGGGCAGCATTTGATTAAGAATTCGTCGCCTTTTCGTACCAAAAAGACACCTCCACGCATTCGTGTTTCGCGTACAATTACACACTCAAAAAGGGGAAGTCATAATCTCGTCGTATTAATTATAAAACCAATTGCATTCTTAGACCGTTATTTCAGAGCCAGCTCGCCCATGTGTTAAACCCGAGAATCCGTCAGCGGCGGAGTTTGACAAGCCTCCCGCTGTCGGGAGCCGAGAAATATATTTTTACTGAGAAGGATGTCAAGCGCGGACGAATCAAGGGATCGGCGGAGCAGTGCAGGACACACCAATTTGGACTCCAATTCGAAAATTCTTGGACCCAAGAAGTCACAAGAGCTCGGCGCCCCGTCTGAACCCGAACAGAGACTCTGGACCCTTGAATTGGAAGGTAACAACGGACGTCCGAAGCTCCAGCGCCGTCCGTGAATTCCGTTCCTGGCGAAAGCTCTCTCCCTTGCGAGTAATCATAATGATTACTGCTATGCCAAGACCGGGTGTAAGGTTATTTTTTGCCTTCGTATGATGTTAATCCAGAATTCCACGGAGGCGGTTGGAAATGTCCAAACATCCATCAAACAGGGGAACTCTACGCACGTCCCCTTTTGGTGATGATGCGCTACAGCTCCTTTTTCCGAGAATTGAGGCTGTTTTATGAAACGATGTATAACTCTTTCATCTGAACGTGTGGCTCGTGGTGGCAGAAAAGCGGCAGTAAATCTCGATATCGAAAAATATCTTTGCGGCCAAAGATATTTTGAAAAACTCCTTCCTTAGATTTTTCTAGGCTTGACGTGACTCTGCAGATCCAATTCTCTTCGTCCATTGCTTTACCTCTTCGCTTTTCAGTATCTCAAGATTCAAAGGTATTTTTCAAAGTCGTGGTCTTCTTAGTGCCGCTTTTTCAGCCTGCAGAGCCGTGACTCCATTGGTCGCTTCTTCCCGAGCTGGGAAGACGCGCTCGCGATTTCTCGCGACTTCACAGCCTTGCACCTCAACATGCGAAGCATACAAATACGAAGTCACGAGAAATTGAACCCAACTCTACTGTTCCGGTACACTAGATTCTGGCATGTCTACCAATAGCTCGATTCGTGACTTTTTCAGACCGAAGCCGGCCATGACCCCTGCGAAGTTTGGGCCAATGCCGGAGCCTCAGCCTTCCTCAATGTCTGGTCTTCCTCCCGCTATGCCCTCGTCGAAATCTGCAAAGCGTCCAGTGGTCGAGATCCAGATAAAACAGCCGGTCTCGAATATGTCTACGGCACCTACCCACAACGAAGAGCATAACTCCAGTCTCTCGCCGCCACCAAGTAATGCCCCGGCCACTTCACAGAGTCCAGAAGCATACAAGAAAGAGGACAAGCCGGTGCAAACAGCCTCGTCAGCAAGCAAATCCTCTGATCCAGACCGGGTCATTCAAGCCTCAGATGATGAAGATGATCTTTCAGACAGTTCCTTCGAGGACCTGTCCCTATTGTTAGCGGCCAAGAAGGCGGAAACCCGCACAGCACAGGCAAACAGCGGGTTCACGCCTACTCCTTTCACACCACCAAGACTTCGACCGCGAACGGTTGACTTCACTTCACCATTAGCTGTATTACCCAAATACAAGTTCGATTTGAAGTCACTGGTCAGCCATGCGGAGCTTGATCAGGCGACCGAAGCCAGCTCTAAACGAGTGAAAGCCATGTCCGCGCCCAAAACTCCAGATGAAGACTTTACGTTACCAGACGTACCTGTTGGGGACCCCGGAAAGTTTGCCCATGAGTCGTTGCTGGAATCTGTGGTAGCAGAGCGGGATGATGGAGGTGCTCATAAAGTTACACGTGCTCTGAGGAGGACTGAGGCTGTTGTGACTGAGAAGCGTTGGTACTTCTTTGACACACAGTCAAAACCATCTAAGAGCAAGTCTGCGCGGGCACCATTCCCAAAAGCCTCCATCCCCGAAGATTGGCAGAACGAACTCGTGGACCCTAAAATGAGATATCAGACTTTCATCTCTGGCTTTGCCGAGGACTTGATTGGATTTCAGAAGACTTTACCTGACGAGATCTTCATGTGGATGCTTGATGAGCTTTGCTCGGAAGCAGATGATGCACTTCGGGTCTCTTACATGAACACAATAAAGGCATCATTGAAACAGGTTGAGCGGCTGATGGTGCCAGATGTCATTGGAAAGCTGTTCCTTGAGCTGGGAACGTCCTCAGGTGCTACCTCAATTTTTCGGGAAGTCATACCGGTTCAGAAGATCCTCGAACCCTATGTGAACCATAAATGGGATGTCCTCACATCTCTCGTCCGATTCCTCGGTTCAATATCCAAGTCACTGCAGCAAACATCAAGGACCTATATAATCACCATACTACTACGAATGAGCGTAGATCAAGTAATCTTCCAGAACGTCGATTTGCTGGATACAGTACAGAACACGATCAGCAGACTATGCAGGAACACTCCTGAGACCGAATGGGAAACTTGCGTAAGTGCTCACTCACACCACTTATTCCTCACTTACAAGTCTTTCAGTGCCAAAATGTGTGCCAAACACTCTTCGAGACCATCTTATTACCAACTTTCCGCCTTCAACTCCTCGAGAGTATCTCTTCCATCTCTCCCAGGTCCCATGACCTCCGCCACCGCCTCGCTCTGTGTTTCTACTTCGACTCGCTCACCTACTCCACAGCCATCTCGCTCTCCACACTCGCCATAACTGACCTCATCTCCCGCCTCTTCTCTCCCGCCTTCGCTACCAACTCCAAAACTGATTATCGGGAACTCACCGCCCTCATCTCGATCATGGATATTGCCATTGACGATGGCCGGTCTCTGAATCAAGATCTATCTAACAAGGAGACAGAGAAGAAGTTCAATGCAGATATTGACGCTCTCAGTGCGGCGGTAAAGGATGTCATGCGTGGTATTGGGAATCCTGGTGCTGCATTCATTTCCCGGATTGAAGCGAAAGAGGGACTGGAGCTGGTTGGGCAGAGAATCTCTGATACTTTAAGGACGAAGCCGAAGCCGAAGGTCAGTCTGTTTGACGGGTTACGGCACAAGGTAGAAGACCTCAGTTCCGAGCAAAAGGGTATGAGTAGCTTTGTTGTGAAGAAAATCAGTCTAAAAGGCGTCAATGGTCTACCTGCTTAGAAGAGGTGCGAGTCAAAGAAGATAACATCTTAATCGATTGCATGTCATGCTCCACAAAGCTCATTGTCGATTCATTGTATCATACACTTTCTACAAGCTCTACCAATCCCCAAGCAATGTGTAGCAAATTGATGCAGCAACTCGTTGAAGCCATGTCTCCTGCTCCCATTACCAATGCCCGACCATCACCAACCACAAGCCCTCTAGTCGTAGAACTTTCGGTTCTCGTTTCTGCCGAAAAGCGTATTTCGTACGGAAGGCAGCGCGTTGTCTTGCAGCAACTTCAAGCGCTCCTCAAAGGTATTGTTGATATCGATCTTCCCACCACCGCCAACGATTGAGAGGCCACCGGCACTATCACATATTAGCGCTTCACCAGCTAAATTTTGTGTGATGTAACTCACCATCCCTCAGGCAGCCAGTTCTCCTCGTCAATCACCACCTCAATATCCTTCTCCACCCCCTCCTTATACTCCTTCTCCGCCTCCTTCGTCGCCTTTCCCAGCACCTCCTTATCCGCCTTCCGTCCCCTAACCAACACCTTCGGCTCATTCAACGCATACATGCCCTCCAGCATCAAATTCTTCAAAATCGTCTGATACTTCCCCTTATCCTTCGTCGCCTCCCCCAACTTCTTCTGCGCCTGCTCGAAAATGTCATCAAGCAGTTCCTGTCTGGCGGATAGGACCTTGAGGCGAGTCTTGTTGGCGACGGTCGAGCGTGTGATTTGCTGTGACATTTGAGCAGTTTTGAATTTCTTCTCGTAGGTCGTGTCGATGGATTGGGTTTCTTGGCGGACGAGCTTGGATTTCTCGATGGAGAATTCTTCGTCCGCTTTGATTTCGATTTCGCGGGCTTTTTCCATGGCTTCTTGCTGTGGGATTTTTAGCGCTCGTACTCCAATATCTTGGAGAGTTAGAGTCTACCTTGATGAAAGCCGTCATCTTCTTCAATTCCTATAAAGAGTGTTTTAGCCATTGTTTGTGCCGGGGGGCAGTGCCTTGAATGCTGCTCAAGGCTCTGCTTTAGTATTGACTGCCTTACCTGACCAACCCTGCTCAAAGTCAGTAAACGCAAATTCCAATTGGGAGAAGAGAATATACTGGTCATCGGAGAGAGCGTGGGAAGCCATCTTGGGTAGTTGGCTTTTGGTATGAGGGAGCGAGGAGACGTGGTTGAGGTTGCAATCCGTTGATTTGAAGCTGGAGCTTGCACAACGAAGCTCTCCCGTGGTCGATCGTAGCTTCCGATAAGCTTTTTGGACTAGCCTGAATGGGAACTGCCGCAGTCACCTGATAGCTGCACTGTGAAATTGAATGCACTGAGAAAGATGGAACTGATTAAGTGGATGGAAGATGTGGTTACACAGATGAGCTCATGTGAATTAACTCATGTATGGATGTATTATTCCATGCCTTTTGGCCCCTCGTCACCAGATTTAAGGTTGTGATGATGCTGTTTCGTGCATAATTCCAGAAACAGCCAAATGGAAGCGAAGCAGCTGAGCAGGGCCGAGTGATCTCTCCAGTCAACCTCAAACAACATCCAAGCAAACAAATCCCTTCCCTCCATAATTCGACAGCCCAGCGATATCTCCAGTCGGTCGCCTTTCGAATCTGCCAAATGAAGCCTTGCGACACTATCACTGCGTGATGGGAAACCTCGGCGACCTGTCGCCAGGAGGGAGCATAGCTGTATGTCTAAATAAACAATACCCTAGCCCATCCCACCCCTCTGTGCTACAAGCTTCATATATTGACTCCTGTGCTTCTCTCAGGTCGGTATCCTAGTCGGCTTGCTATCTACGAGTGTCCAGAGTCTAGGCCTCACGCTGCAACGGAAATCTCACCTCCTGGAAGATGAGAAGGACAAATATGATGAGAGACGACCCCCATACCGACGGCGGCGATGGCAGATTGGAATGTCCATGTTTATAGTCTCTAATCTCGTTGGAAGCACAATTCAGATCACGACGCTTCCTTTGCCAGTGCTGTCGACGCTCCAAGCTTCAGGACTGGTCTTCAACTCGATATGCGCCTCCGTGATTCTTGGGGAACCATTCACAAGATGGAGTCTGGGAGGGACGTTATTGGTCTCTGGTGGGGCGGTACTGATTGCCATTTTTGGGGCCATACCAGAGCCGGCGCATAATTTGGATCAGCTCTTATTGTTACTGGGACGGAAGGGGTTTGTGATTTGGATGGTTCTGCAAGCACTCTTGGTTGTGGGAATCATATTAGTAGCAGGATTTCTATCAAGGATACCGAGCATATCGTCCAGTCCCCGTGTACGACTTCTCAGAGGGCTGGCATACGGCTGCATAAGTGGCATCTTGTCAGCCCATTCCTTACTCGTGGCGAAATCAGCGGTAGAGCTACTAGTTCGCACGATCGTGGACAGGATCAACCAGTTCAACAGATGGCAATCATGGGCCATTCTTCTGGGATTGGTGTTCCTGGCTCTCATGCAACTGTACTACCTCCACCGCGGACTGAAGCTGGTTTCAACCAGCGTCCTCTACCCCCTCGTTTTCTGCATCTACAACATAATAGCCATACTCGACGGCTTGATCTACTTCAAACAAACCTCCCGGCTATCAGCCCTACACGCTGGCCTGATAGCCCTCGGAACCGTCATTCTCCTCTCCGGCGTCCTTGCCCTCTCCTGGCGTCTCTCAGATGAGCAAAGCCAGCCAGCAGTCGCCCAATCCGCGTTAGCCCCTGGCCTGGGCTTCATGGAAGAAACTGACAACGACGAATACTCCGACTCCACGTATAACGCCGATGAAGAAGCCGCCATTGGTGCCGAGCACCAAGCTCTCCTGAACGGCGAGCCCATGACGCCCACCACGAAACTCGACACCGTCCTCGGGGCTACACGCAACGTGCGCAAGACCGTACGTTTAACAGAAGCCGACGAGATCTGGGGCGAGCTCGAAGACTCGGATACCAAATCCGCAGCTCCTTCTCCTAGACCTGCACGCCGTGCTTCTAATAACCTTCCTCCTCCAACCCTCCCTGCAAATGGCACCGAGGAACCAGACGAGAACACCTCCCTCCTGAGAAGCAACACCTTTATCAGCCAGCGCCGCAGACGTCGACGCTCGACTGGCTTCCCAGGCTTTATACCCCGCCCCTCGCCTCGCGGCACTTACAAGAGACGCAATACACAGACCCAAGATGCTGTGGGCGGGTTCTGGAAAATGCGGTGGTGGAGAACGGCCAGCAGAGAAGGTAGCGGGAAGGGGCCTCCAAGGCCTCCAGACCCAGGACCTGAAGGAGGAGCTGGGCCTTCGGATGGTACACCTGCGAATACGATATAGAAATATAGAAGCGATTCCTTTGTTTCCTGACTTGAGTATACTCGCAAGGCGTCTAGAGGTACGGGATAGGATTGTATTCTGACAATGGCCACGATTGGAAGATTGGTTGGCTGGGTTGGGCATAACATGCAAGGAAGATGGAGTTCAGCGGTTTGGGTTGTATGCTATCTAGGATACCATAGGTGTTAGAGCTGTGCCAACTTCGACATGGGCTAGGGCTTTGGGCTAAGAGGAGGAATTGTGTATAAACAATAGCCAGCCAGTGGAATGAAATGCTTTCTTTAAGTCAACAACTTGGGTACTTCTTCAGCGTTGAGTGCCGGTGCCCGATTTCCGCATTGATAACGTAAGAGTATTTGAATCATGATACGAGATGGCTATGCCCTCAGCAAGATCACGGCATGTTAATCTGAACATCTATAGTATCTTCTCACTCTAGAATCAGTCCGCACTCAATTCAGCACAAAAGCTGAGGATAGTAAGCATGGTCCTCGCTTCCAGCCTCGTCTCGTCTCCCCTTTCTTCACCGACACATGATATGATTTTCTAGTACATCTCCTCTAGATTTTTCTATATCACCTCGACCATCCAATATCTTACCCTTAGTGGACACGTCATAACTGTTACCGTAATTGGTTAGCAGCCGGTATACTTTCCCCTTACGAACGTGAGCAAGTCACGTCACGCCTCTAACCACTCACCCCTCCCCATCACATGCATCCCAAAGTAAGTGGCAAGGCGAGGCTCCCTTGCCACCAAGTTACTCATGACCAAACAAGTCCAAAGCCTCATCTCATAGCCTCATCCAATCTGGCAAATCTCCTATTGGAGGCAGTGTTCGTCTAAAGTTTGATCAGATTGACAAACTCTCCACACCACGGCCCAGAACACCTCCCGGTACACAAAGCAGGTACATGAGTTCAGGGGCTCGCAAACAAACGGAAAGCTTGTTTTGACGACATGTGTAAACAAGAGTGTTAGAGATACTTAGAAAGTTCAGGAAGTTTGGACTTTAATATTAAAGATATTTTGTGACCAAGGAACTCCCGCATTTGAGGTATCTGAGGCATAAAGTCGTATGCTTACTCTTCGAATCATTGTTTGCCAGCAGGTTTATCCTCTGTTTGCGACAACCTCACAAGGCTTGGGCAAGGCTGAAGAAAGCCCGGAATGTAGGCATCACTAAGCAGATAGAGCCCAGAAGCGGTAACAACAGGTAGAAATCACCAAGTCACAGAAGGAAAGTAGGAGTTTCAAGACTTGCTGTATTGATAAACCACCGCATGATTTGACTGATCGATCAACCATACTACCCAAAAGGCAGTTAAGCTGTCGACCAGTGAGACTTTAATACTGTACATAGAACCCAGGCACTTCTCCCCTGAGTCCCCATCGCTTGAGCAAAGAAAATGCCACCACCACCACGATCCATGCTACTTTGAAGGGGACCGAAAACGAGAGACCGTAAGAAAAACTCTGCTCTGAAGAACTCAACGCAAAGCAAGTTCCCAAGGTTCCCACCTCCAATCCCATCATCCACAGCTCAGACCATCCATAAAATGCCGTTCCAAAAAACGCTACCTCCACCTTCTGCAGAGGTTACTAGGAAAGTCATCGCAGGAATATTAACTCATTACGCGTGTAGTTTTGGTTTTGTCGAGGAATGAGAAATCATCGCGTCTGTGCAATCAAATGAACGAAAAAGGAAACCCATATGAAGACACCAGACACCAATATGACAAGTAATAACGAGGAGGTGATCGAAACCCGCGGGACACGAACGATTGACGTTTGGATTATATGTCGGGTATCACTGTGGAAAGACTCGCATGGCCCTCTGTCGCGTAGTGGGATCCGCCGGCGCAAGATGCAAATTATGCTTGATGTGAATGCTGTTGTGCGAGACCAGCTTGTGGCATCGGGTAACCGCCTCTACCTTGCTGCTGAGCAACGTAGTTTTGGTAAGCCAATGCCTGCTGTTGTTCCATTGTGGGTGGCATATAGCCTGGGTGCATATTCGGATTTTGTTGTGGCATACCTGCGCGACCTTGCTGGGGAGGAAGGTGTTGCGGGGTAGGCTCTTCGGGTGAGTCGACAGCATTTTGATCGTCGATACCATTCTCGCCATTGCCAGCGGGTTCAGGGGCGTTCAGGCATGCCTGTGGGATGTCAGCGGATGCTTGCAGATTCAATTGATGCATTGCGGCATACCTGGATCAAGTTCTTGCCCTCGGCCTTGGTGACCAGAGGCTGCAACTTGGGGGTAGTGAAGGTGTAGACCAAGCCAGTCTCGGAGACGACAAGGAGGAGGACTTGAGTACCAGTGAGGACGGACAACTCATAAGCCTATAATCGTGTCAGTAATTATCCGTCGAAACGTGATCGCGATTCGGAGTGCGACGCGTAGATCAAAGCAGTTGGGACAAACCTTCTTCATAATACCGGCCTTGCGCTTGGAGAAGGTGATATGGCGACGCGACTTGTCAGTGATGAACTTGATCTCGATCTTTCTGCGCTCGCGACCAGGCTTGTCATCATCGTCGTCGTCGTCGTCTGCAGTCGAAGGTCGTTGACGCTTGATGCCACGGCTCTCGCTGCCGGCAATCGAGGTTCCATTGCCAACGGCGTGGTCGTCGAGGGCCGAAGGTGAACCTTGGTCGTGTTGATCGGTAATATCAGCCATTGTGATAAGTTTCTGTAAGGTATGACGAGGTCGACTCTTTCGAGTTGCGTGCCGATGACCTTACTGCTTATGTCGAGTGGAGGCTGTTGTCCTGCTTTGTCGCAGATACCTGGTCGCGAAAAGCTGGATTGAGGATGGCGTGGAGGGAGGAACCGAGATGTTCAGCCTACAGCGGTCGGGGATGGCAGGCTGGCAGGTAGGCAGACAGGCAGGTGGTGGGAGTGGTTGAGGCGTTCCGACCGGTTAGGAAGTGTTCCTGGGGAAATAGGAAACCTGAATAACAAAACTGTGGGATTAATGATTGATCAGGCAAGGTGAGGGCTGGGTGCGGGTGCGGGATGGCAGAAAGAAGAATAGATTGAGAGCACAGGCGAATAATTGCAAGGAAATAACGCGGAGGCTGGGGGGGATTGGGAACGCTTCAGGGCTGATGGAGCGCTGGGCGGCCTTGGAGGCCCTAAAGGCGTGGGGAGGGCAGTGAGTGGACAGGCAGCAGAGCGTGTGGAGCACTAAGGCACCACAGTGTTATCGAGCACCGCTCTGATCGCTGTGGACCGGTGGTTGGTGCTTTGCTGCCCATGACACTCACACTCCAATGATACGCCCTACTGCTCGAGGAGGCCGGGCGGAACAACCGCTGCGGCCCTCGACAAGGCCATGATAAGTGAATTGTGTGCGGATTGCGTGCGGATTGTGTGCGGCAGCGAATTGTGCGTGTCGGGAAAAGGCTGGAGCGAGAAATGCAGCCAACGGCAGCGCTCCAAATAGATTGAAGGCGCATGCGCCGACGGACTTCAGACGAAGCCGTTTTGGTTGAAAGTAGCGATCGTCAGGGATGCGGGAAGGGGAAATGGATTGTACGTGCTCGAAGGGAGGTCTGAAGAGAGAGCACTCTCGAATGCGCCAGACTTTGCGTCATTCACACACATATCTTCAGAAACCTCAAACGAATTTTGATGTTCTGTTCCCTCATCCTCAATTGAGACTGTGGGTGTGCGAATCGAGGAATGAGGGGTTTCCCACCCTGGCAAGGGGGAGGCGAGGGGAGCGTGTTCCAGTGAGTTGACTCGGCATGATCGCCCAGTCTTGACACTTGGCGCAGAGAGGTGACTCGGCCGGAAGTGGTTTGAACCCTTTGAGGTGCAGCTGTACCCGTTTCTTGTGCTTCGTGTGCTTCGTGTTTGTAGCATTTGAAGGATACATGTGATGGATGAAAGAACCGTGCTGTGCTGAGGAAGTGGAGGGATTTGACAGGAAAGGAAAGGTGCTAAACGCGCTCACATACCTGCTTCTGGATAGCTTTCGTCGCAAGTATCGGCGGAAAACTGCTTTTGCGCACAAAAGGAAAGCCCAACGGCCGCAGTAACCGCGTCTTCTCGTCGCGTCTAAGGATCAGAAGTGGTCTGAATGGCGTTCTTTGGTGCTTGGTTGCAGGGATTTGTCTTTGTCTCGATGTTGCGGTGTCTTTTAGGTCTGGGTTTCAATGCAGAACTGAAAGAGGTGTAGTGTGTCGTGGGTTACTGTTTCGAGGGTGCGACGACCTTAAGAAGGGCAAGCTCGAGAATGGATGCCACTAAAAGGCTTACCGCATACCCGGAGGAAGGAGGAAGAAGAGCCGAGACGGTGCACGTGGGTGCTTAAAGCCACGTGATGACTCCTTTCACCGAGCCTCGATGCTGCAGGTACTCGAGATTTTCAGCTTCTGCGTTTCTAGATCTAAAATTAACCCTCAGATGATAGATTTTGGTCTATTTCTTTCTCTCTCACTTTGGCGTACCAAGACAGCATCAAAGATGAAAAGGTAGCAGATATTGGTGGTAGATGGGGTCAAAGGTAAAATAGATAGTATGAGGCAAGTCAACGTTGAGATGGAAAAAGCCTTGAAGTAGAAAGGGTCACTCTCGCAGAGACAGTTGTATTTGTTACATTTCTTTAGTGACAATGCATAGTGCACTTAACGCAACGATGGGAACTTTCATCTAGATCCCAGGGGGGTAGAGGCTTTGCTAAAAGGTAAGCGGCAAAGAAGATGATTTTGAGTTTTGGGTGTCATGAAGGATATTATTCTTTCCTTTTGATACTTGAGAATTGGAAGGCAGGCTGAAATTAGCGAAGCCAAGATTCTCAATGAGGAAGCTGGCTTATCCTGAATGAGAAGTCGGCTAAAAGATGAAACAAACCAATGCGGTCGAGACGGGAAGCAGTAAAAATGAGAGTGTCCATGTTGAGCCTGAGTACAATTCCATGGAGGGAGCCTCATTCAGCTTACAAGCTGCATTTGCATGAGGCCATGAGATGGAAAGGCTGAGGACGAATAAGCGAGACTTTTCTCCAAGGCCTGGCCTGAAATGATTTCTAATCCAAAAGACTCCAGCATTTATCCCTCTCCATGTGTCGCTACTTTTCTTTCTCCAATCAATGTATTTATTGTAGTTGTAGTCGTTCTCTTTTCGAGGACTGTGCTAGCATCCAGTTCTAAGTTGCAGAGAGTCCAGGTGGTCTAGTACGAGCTTCAGCAAAAGTCTTCTTGCAGACATACTTGGAGGTCTTGCCGCTGAGGCAATCTCAGGAGGGACTTGTACTGTCCAGATACCTCTGATACTCCAATTGGCGTTAATAAGTCTCTCAACTCCTTCGCTGATCTTCTACCCGGACAAAGCTTCCAGCCTCATCACCTGACCTACCAAATCTGCAGCAACCCGTGAACCAGGGACGGTACCTGACAGCCCCTAACTCCAAATAACTCGAAGGTACAACATGATGCATCGAATTCCAAGAACCTAACCCTTTCTTCTTGCAACCTGACACATTTGGCCCCCAAACCCCCCATCACCTGATCAGTACCTTAACCCTTTTTCCCCTATCCTTTCACGTGCTCCCTTTCCTCGAACGAGTCCACCCAAATATCGAACCATTCACACCTCAGCCTGCTACAGGCATGTCACAATAAACGTATGCAACAAGCCTCAAATCATCTAGTCCACGTCTTCCCTGTGCAAATCGCCTTCAAATAGGCGGGAAGCTAATTCTGGCCTCCTCCCCTCCCACAAGCCTCGAACACCTCTCGCCATCGACAACGGTTCTCACGGAGAAACCAGGTCAAATGGAGTATTCTCCTTCATGAACAGCGAATCATTGCAGCGAGCGCCACGACTGTTCTGTGCCCGACAGCCCTGCTGAAATTGTGTTGCCTCAGAACTGGACCTCTGAAGCCGCTCTCAAACATTAAGTGTCGGGGATCTCGCACACCCTTGCCGCGCTCCCCACATCGCCACGTCCCGCCCTCGCTGCACGGCCGCGACGTAACAATGCATCCGTTTCCTCCCACTCCGGCACTTCCTCTCGTGGCTACCCATTCACACTTGTCTTTTACATTTGTTTCTACTCTGTACCGTTGTTCCTGCCTTTCCATTCCATTGTTGATTGTTCTTTCCGCCAAGCAGAGGCTTGTGTGTATCTTTGTCGAAGTTTATTTCGACTCTTCACTCCTTTCAACCGCCGCTTCCTCAAAGGAGGCTTTAGAGTACTAGAAGACGCCGGTCGTCATTGTGGGAGGAACGAGACCGAGATCTTCAATTCTCGAATCTTTGAATATACAAGCCACCATCTCGAAACATAGTAGCCGCTGCCGTTCAACATGCAGGACAAGATTCTCACGACGTTCATCCTCACGGATCTGATCTTCGTTATCACTGGTGGACTTCTCTTGATATTCGCTTTAACGACACAATCCGAGGTCAACCAAACGCCCACACTTGACAATGTTGCGACGGATCTCTTGCTGTCTATGTGCCCATTGAGTGGTAGGTATCCCAAGGTAAATTATACTCTCGGAATAATGCTGATGGGTTGAGCAGCGGCGATTGGAAATGCGGTTATAGTCTTCATCACATTCTTGCTCTCGGTACCAGCGATGATCCTGCCAACGACTCGAGGATGGTTGAAGCTCCATGGATACATGATTGTAGTCTGCGCAATTTTCACGATGGCTATTGGTCTGACTATCTGGTTCGAGACGTTGAAGACGAGAAAGAACTTGTCAAATATCTGGAACATGCAGCCCGCTTCTACTCAGAGTCTGCTTCAACAGAAGGTATCTTTCATGGCTAGATCAATCTTGAATGTGTAAGGAGGGGAATGCTGACAATAAACAGTTCCAATGCTGCGGCTACGCAAACAGCACCTCACCCCCCTTCGTCCAAGACAGCTTCTGCACCAACGCCCTCACCGCCGCCGCCCAAGTCGGTTGCGTCACCCCCTTCACCAAAGAAGCCAACAACTTCCTCGATCTCATCTTCACCGGAGCATTCGGTATCGTAGGCGTCGATGTCGCTTTGATTCTCGCCACGGCAATGCTGCTCAAGGACCGCAAGGAGAAGGAAAGATACCGCCACATCGATGAGAAATCTGGTGCTGGGGCTTTCTAAGCTTCCAAGAAAAGCATGTACTGCATGACCGAACGATGGAACGAGGCGTAAGAGGGGAGGTAATTGTGGATAGCCAGGGGATAGGATCATGAATGGAGTATTGTAGACGAGGATGTGCTCTGGGTATCTTTTTTTTTGTTGGCTTCTGTATACAACATTGAGTGTTACTTCTATTGATGCCTTTCTAGCTAGGCCTAGTTTTAGAGTACAAATTGTTCGGAACAAGACCAGGCTTTCTGTTGAGCAGGTGCTACTTGCCAGCGTATGTGTATTATGGTGGTTTCTTCTATCCTTTATTTATCTTTGCATCTCTGGACAAGCTATGTCGACCGTTCCAAACCATACTTCCAACTATGCTCATCAGCATAGTTGATTGTGTTTAGTTGCTACACCTCATATCCAGATGTTAGGTTCGCTAGGAATGCTTCAACGAGATACTCCAGGTCTTACTGCAGAATACCATGTAAGAAATCCGACCAAGAAGAAACTTAATATGATGAGAAAATAGACAAATCTGTACCGCAGTGTCCTCGGTTCTCGCTAACCGGAGTAGGCAGGTTAGGAGGAGGATCCTCCGCTACCACCGGACTGCAAACTAACGACCAAGTCGCCGGCTTTTGCCCACTGATGCAAAGCACAATTTGGTACGAAAACCTAGGTACCGCTCCAAAGGCCGATTTTGCGGCAATTTTGCTCGCTAGTCGACATGTTTCCCTCCTGCCAAAGAGGACTTCGAGGTGTGATCACTTTCGAAGGGCAGGTGCCAGAATCCACAGGAATCAAGTAATATCAAATCATATTCAAAAATGGGGGCTTTCTCACGTGCTGTAAGCAGTAGATGATATTACCAACGAAAATATTTGGGCGAGGTACCTTGATGACTTAGATCCAAATCTCTGGTTTTGGTAATCTTACAAAAACGTGGGTACGGGAGCACCGAGCTTTTCCACGCAATGCGACGCGGCGAGAAAGCTTGTTTGGGATAGCACTGCAGCATGACAGATTGTTTGACATGATATTATTCCAGCAATTATCAATTGCAGAGTGGTGATAGGGTGCAGAGTTGCAAACCTTCAAGGTTGAGGTCCACCGCTTTCGAATTAGGGTACTCATCAAGGTGCCTCTAGCCCCACACAAGTTTCTTTCTACACTGTAAGACCCACATTTTGGAAATACGAGGTCTCTTTTGACAGCTAGATCGACTTCTAAAGCTGCTTCTAGTGGAAGCGTCGGTCGAAAATTTCATGGTGTGCCGTGCTCCGAGGAACCCAATATAAGGGTCTTTGCTCACCTTGGACTTCTACAAAGCACACTCACCGAAGCTTCTTTGAATCCAACGCCAAAAGTCAAGATGTCGACCCCAGGCTTTGACCCTACGAACGTCAACTTGGACACAGCCGATCCAGCTCAGGTTGTCTGTTACATCGAGGCTGGCACCAACGAGTACAATGGCCATCTCGGTGCTCGCATCTCCGCTCTCTTCGTCATCCTGATTGTCTCCTCAGCAGCTACATTCTTCCCTGTGGTCGCTGCTCGTGTACCATGGCTCCGAATCAACATCTACGTCTATCTCTTTGCTCGATACTTCGGTGCTGGAGTTATCATCGCCACGGCATTTATCCAGTACGTTCCGCCTCGCTAACCCTGAGTATCCCATATACTAACAATCGGTAGTCTCCTCGATCCTGCCTATGGTGAAATCGGACCTAACACTTGTGTCGGTATGACAGGCGGCTGGGCTGTATATTCCTGGCCTCCAGCCATCGTTCTTGTGTCCGTAATGGTGATCTTCCTAATGGACTTCGGTGCAGAGCAATATGTTGACCGCAAATACGGCTTCGCCCACGGTCCGAACGTTGAGAACCTCATCACCGACGCACCAGGCTCATCCGAAGGCGGAACAGACATCCACTCCCACGCCCAAGGCCAACGCTCCCGCTCTCTCACGCACCAACAACTCCACTCCGGCGACCAAGATGAAGCAATGCACGACTCCATAACCGCTGCCCAAGCACAAAAGGACACCTCAGTCAACCAAAAAGACTCCCAGTCCTCTGACTCCGAGAAAGCCTCACCCACTCCCTCCGTCTCAGAAATAGAAGAACGCTCCTTCCGCGAACAAATCGCCGCCTTCCTCATCCTGGAATTCGGCATCATCTTCCACTCCGTAATCATAGGCCTAAATCTCGGCTCCGCAGGCTCAGAATTCAGCACTCTCTACCCCGTCCTCGTCTTCCACCAATCCTTCGAAGGTCTTGGAATCGGTGCCCGTATGTCTGCCATCCCCTTCCCGAAGCGCCTTTCCTGGCTCCCTTGGTCCCTATGTGCTGGTTACGGGTTAACTACGCCGATTGCTATTGCGATTGGGTTGGGTGTGAGGACAACTTATAATCAGACGAGCACGACGGCGAACATCGTGAGTGGGGTATTGGATTCGATTAGTGCGGGGATTCTGATTTATACGGGGTTGGTGGAGTTGCTGGCGCGGGACTTCTTGTTTAATCCGGAGCTGAGCCGGTCGAGGAAGAGGTTGACGTTCATGATTTGCTGTGTGTTGTTGGGGGCTGCATTGATGGCTTTGCTTGGGAAGTGGGCATAGATGGGATGGGATTACTTACAGTGTGGTACATGGTCAGTTGGTAGACTGAATTGACATGAGCGACATTTGCTCTTGATGATAGACCGAGGAAAGATAGATCATAGACTCAGCGAATCATACAAGGAGCTGAGCATAGACAAATAGAGAAATACATTCCTCAGCACAACGCATTCTAAGAGACTGCACAATCAAACATAGTATGAGATTGAGACCGGTCAAATTTGTGAGATGCTGCTTAAAGAAAGTAGAACGAGGCTCGCTTACCACAAAGGGCCTCGCTAAAATACTTTGCAAGGAGCTCATGAATAGGGCGACAATGTCATAACGACGTCGTTCTTCCTTCCGGAGGGACATAGAATTCAGAAAGTGGGGTTCGATGTATCCGCGAATGTCTGCAAACGAGGCCACGAGGCCACGGCGATGTCATAACGATGTCGTTCTCCAAAGCTCCGGAAGGTCATGGAACCCCACACTTCTCTTTATCAATGATCTTCAACTCTCTCGCTCTTTGACCCGCAAGCACAAAACTCAATCACCAAACCTACACAGCACAAGACACATCAACCCAGACCTTCAATTTGCTCATCATCATGGCAGAGTCATCAAAGACAAAGTGGACCTTGGAGGAGGAAGTGAGCATCATCTTAGAAGCCCTCGCTGCCTTTCAGTTTTGCTAACATCAACAAGCTTGCTCTTGCAAAGCAGGCAATTGGCCTGCTGTTGCAGAACGGTGGAAGTGTCCGAACCTCTGGTTTGTCACTTGAAGGCCGGAGCGGACGTTCCATTGGTCACAAATGGAATGAGATGAAGAAAGAGGCCGAGAAGATTGTCGGCGGGGATGAAGGTAAGCTGAAAGTTTCTTCGAGGAAGTTTTGGAGCTTTAATTAACCATGAGCGCAGGAAAGGAGGCCGGAACCAAGCAGAAGGCCAAGTCTAAGGCTGCTTCCAAGAAGGATCCCCTTGAACATTTCGATGATGGTGATGGCAATGCTGATGCCGGAGGAGTTGGTTCTGAGGCCAAAGCTTAGGCATTTGAGTGTTGGTGAGAGAAAAAACTTAGCTGAACATCAAAATTCGAGGACTGTGTTTTGAGCGGTTATCGAATGCCTAGCTAGAGATACCGGTGCGTTGAGAAGGAAATGAGACTTTCCAGCGCAAACTTCGACCCAAATGCCTCGGCATGAACATATATCCCCTGAGCGCCTGTCCCTTTATGCACACCTCTATCATCGCTAATAGCCACAGCGGCATTTCGCGTGGTTTGCAAAAGGCCTGGAGGTCCACACACCACGACCGTCATCTCACCCAAAACCTGCTCTGCTGACTTGCGGATGATATTTGAGACCTGGGGACGACCAGAAAGAATCGAGATCCTGGGATCAAGAGGCCGAGAAGGCTCTTCGAATAAGACTGCTGGATTCTCAGAAACTGTCGATATGACGCCGTGCTTCTCATCGATGGAAGAAGCCCGGCTGAGAGGCGCTTCACCGTTCACTGAGGACCGAGAACTCGTCAAGAGATTGTCGCTTGTGATATAGACGCTGACGTCCACGGCAATATTATGTCCCTCGTTCTGCAATGCGTGGACGTCTCGAACTACTGTGTCGAGCTGGGACGTAAACCAGGTCAACGATAAAAGTTCCCTTAGCTACCCACACGAAGTGAATATGACGAGTCACAGCTCCTACTGCAGGTCCGGGGAGAAGTCGAGATGACTTTGATTTAACACCTTACCATTGCTGAACAACTTCTCGCATCGAAGGCATAGTGAAAGTCACTCCAGTCGATCCAGCCAAAAAGACCAAGCTGTCGAACTGTCTCAAAGGCCGAATTCAAGCATATGGACAGTCGATGAGAACAGAAGGGCCTATCTGCGTCCTCGTAGAATTTACCGGTATGCTGGGGAACACTTTCTCGGCGTATTTGAAGAATTGCTTAGTGGCACCTTTCTTAGCACATACCACGAACGCAACCTTCCCATCCTCTGGAAGACTGGCGATCGTGAAGGGGTGAGATGATAGAGGCGCAACGACATGGCAGGCCAGGAACACATGCTGTCCGGCCTTCCAAGAGACAGGAGGATTCGCGATGGTTATTCTCGTGTGGTTCTCATCCAAAGGTTCGAAGGTCGTATATAGGCCAGGAAGCCGGTGTTGTTCCTGTGAAACACGAACATGTTATTGTAGACGAGAAGAACGGCGCGAATGAGTCGGTCACCAGCCCAGAAACTGAGAGGTAGCCATAGCCATATCCTATTTTCAGCAGGAATATGGAAAATGAGAGCTATCAAAAATCCAAGCCAGGAGGTGATATGTTGAACGACAAAGGTCTCTTAGGAGAGTCCACGAATCGGCGCAACCGAGGAGATGATCAGCCATGGCAAGACGCCACCAGCTGCCAGTCCATACTGTGTGAGAGTATCCTCCTTGATCTTCGTTACGATATACCCATATTTGCCCCACTCATTCATCCAGAAGCCCAGATGTATCAAGACAGTGAGAAGTAAAGTCCTTGCAGCCCATTGGTGAAGCCAGTTCAAGCGCTCGTATCCAACTCCAGTCAAGGCCCCAATGATATTGCGTTTCCCAGCAAGCAATATGATAAGCGGAAGTTGGCACACAGCGATGAATCCTGCTCGGTATCCGATGTCTTCCCACTGCAAGAGGTCTTCTGGGTCGAAGGCGTAGAAAGAACAGATGACAGCCAACACAGCGTACGCGCCCAAGATAGTTGCTGGTCCAGCAGGAGGGAGGTAGAAATGCACATTCTGAAATGGCAGTGGTAAGGGGTAATAGCTGTACTCGCGGATGATAGCCGAGATAGTAGCTTGAGACCGAGAAGGAAGGACCGTGGCTTCGCAGCAGTGGCAGTCGTCCTCAAGCCAGAGATTCGCTTGTGATAGATGACCCTCGCAACGGTGGCTACTCCAATAGCCGTTCCCACAAAGGCCCAGAAGATCTGTTGCATGTATAAAAGATTAGGAACGCCAGCGCCCATAGTCATCATACCACCCATCGAACTGTGGACATGTCTGTCACTGATCGACGACATCTTGAAAGCCGTATCGAGAGGAAACCAGGAAGAGATGACTGAGAAAAAGGTAGGGTAGTAGTTGCACCCTCTAAAAGATTAAAAAAGACAAAGCACAAGAATCATAAGAGGCTACTCCAGGTACGAGAATTCAAAAACACAAAAACACTAAAGCCAGCATCGAGAACGCCAGAGGTTGATGGGATTTGAAGTTGGCAAAGAGAATAAGAGGTGTGCTTAGGGAGAGATCATCATCGAAACTTCAAAGACAAGCTTTCCCTCTCATCGCCAAGAGCAATTTCTCGAGTACTGATCGAGGACGCCAAAACAAGCGCAAATCCATGGGAAGTGAAGCCAACCTTCACCTGCGATACCGTGATAAAACATGGGCCCGAGATAGAGAACATCCCATGTTGAAATGCACTTAGCAGGTGGGAGGGGTTTGGACTTTTTCATGTAGCACAATCCAAGATACGGACGACGATGTATTGTGGTGAGAAGAGATTCGGCGAGATCCAGAACTTTGAGCAAGTTTGCGAAGTTCGAACTACCCAATTGTGGCCCCAGAATATGCGGGTGCAAGGATGCTGCAGGAGACAGCGTTGTTTGGGGACGGGCTTGACTGGGCTGCTCTAAGAAGCCGTCGTGCTGAGATGCAAACATTTTCCATTTAAGGAAATATGACAATGAAATAGAGTAAAAGTTACGCAAAAGCATATGCTGTGAAACTGGTCTCAGGAAACAACTACTGCTCTCAAGAAACCAAAATTGAAGCTATCACCAACCACATGGACCTACAGAGGAGAATAAGACGGCGCATAAGGTGGTGAGCTTATATATCACGTGTTGATGTGTTTTTTAAGGCAGCGGCGATGGGACCTCCAAACAGTTAGGCCTGTGAGAGGGTTTGAGCAAATATCAGCACCACAGGATGATCCGAGCAACTTCAACTACGCAGCCAGTTGCACGTTCTTCTAAGTGCCACTATGTACGGGCACCACAGGTAAGGGAATAATGGCAAACACGCCCACAAATGGTGGGCGCTCGAGGCGGTCTTGCCCTTGCCTTTGCCTTTGCCCTTGTAAGTCTTACCATTTCTTCGGGTTGCCCACTGCTGAGCGACTAGGTTCGCAGTTGACCATCTCTTCATGCGTTTCTTCCTCACCCTGTTGCGAGCATTTGAGAGAAACTTACCCCAAACAAGCGCGCACTTCATGCCTCTTCCTGCCCCTTTTGACTCCGAATCTGTCACAATCCCGCGACCCCACTCCTTGTTTACGCTCTTACCTTCTCATAACCTCTCACTGCTTCCTTCTTAAAAAAAGCTGGGACCCAACGCCTTCCTGCTCTTGCCAAGCCATTGATTTACATCTCCCGTCAGCCACATCTTCAAATCTTATCTCTTCAACCTCACTCAACTGCGAAGAAGCAAACATCGAAGACCTCACCTCTCGAAATCCAAGAAGCCGCTGAAATGGACATGACCTCGACCACAAGCAGCAATGCCACCACCACGGACATGGCCATGTCGATGATGACCATGGCGTTCTTCACCGGCACCGAGACCCCTCTTTACTCGACCACGTGGATGCCTACAAGCGTTGGTCAATATGCTGGAACCTGCATCTTCCTTATCATCCTCGCAACTATTTTCCGGGCTCTGTTGGCAGTGAAGGCGTGGAAGGAGACTGCTTGGATGGACGCCGAGTTCAACCGCCGATACGTTACCGTTGCTGGAAAGCCTCCCAAGTCAGAGCGCATTGCTGCCGACACGGATTCCAAGCGCATGATCTTGACCGAGAATGGAGTTGAGGAGGATGTTGTCGTGGTCAAGAAGAGGAGCATGGGCATTCGACCATGGAGAATCACTACCGACCCCGTCCGCGCCTGTCTCGACACCGTTATTGTTGGCGTGGGATACTTGCTGTAAGTTCTACTTCTACAAGATCTATTTCTTCATTGTATTGACTAGATCACAGCATGTTGGCAGTCATGACCATGAATGTGGGTTACTTCTTGTCAGTTCTTGGAGGTACATTTTTGGGCAGTCTCGCACTCGGCCGATATGCGATCCTGGAGGCCCACTAGATACTTTGCTCTGTACGTAATGAGAGATTACTTGGGCGTTTGACATTGCAATGCTGGCACTGCTGGTCATAGATGCCGGTTATGATAGATTGCGCATTCTTTCGGGTCTTTAATTTCTAACCACTGTCAAAAAGATTCCTGTATTTACGAGCCCTCTTAGGATGGGAAATGACTTAGCATCCACCAGAAACCTACAATAATACCATTTTTTTTCAGCTTGGAAATATCTTACATATTTCTGGAAGAGCGATGGTTTGCTATATCGAAGTGGATGGCTCCCGATATCAACATACTCGGAGAGTGCTTAGTAGTATCGAAGTCAAGGCACAACATCTACATATTTCTTCAGAGTCCGTATTCTTCTCACATCAGTCTTACGGAAGTACACAGTCGCAGAGCATCTGGATCTATTGTCTCCCTCCACATGGTGTGCAAAATGCAGGGATCGGAGGAAAAAGATCTCCCTCCCGCCTAGCTTGCGGAAACGTGCTCAATGCCCCTCACTCCGGCTCAGAGCACCTCTTGGCATCTTAAGGGTCTTTCTTGCTCTCCCCACAACAAATCTGATGGCATTCATTTGAAGAGCAAATCTGTTGCAGATCATTGCTAGATGGCAGGTTCTCCTTGTCAGAGCACAATATCAGAGCAAAACCTCAGATGCGGTTAGCAGTCTTTCAATACGCCTTGACAGTGATGTACCGTACTTCAACAGTCCCAAAGATTAGATTCGCGGGAACTCCTGTTCAGGTCCGAGATATGCTCCAAGCGCTGCTCATATGATCTCGATTGGCAAAGTATCGTGTACTGTACGGTTACATCCATGCCCGAATCTTACTATCACCATGAACCGGTGGCCGGTGCGTTACTTCTCCCAACGCTGAAGCCAAAAGCCCCTCGATCCGAAAACGATTGGCTGGGAAATCCAAACCTTCTCTGAACTTGGGGACATGGAGACCCCGGGGGAGTAAGTTTTGTTTCGAAACGCAAAGCGTTAATTTGCTCCCATCTTAATACTACCTCTCCTCCTCCTGCAAACAACCTCAAAGTTCTCTCTCTCTTTGAATAATGCATTCTGAGAAGCTTTCCACACTGCAACAGCCTCAACTTTTCTGCTCTTCTTTGCATTATTTTGCTTCTGATAGATGTTGAGACTTTGCGTCCTTCACCCTCAAAGCCTCATAGCTTGTTTGTTACCGAACCCAAGGCATCTTGCTCACAATCTGCTCTCCTTCCCCATCTCAGCCTCTTGGCATCTGGCACTCAGCTTGCTGGCTATCACCCACGGCCACGGTTTGAGCTGTGCTTGGCTGCAGGTTGTGCCGGTGTCGATGGACAGACCATGCTAAGCATGAGCTCGTTTTCTCAAATGTCAATCTCACACCGAGATCTCGGAGGAGGAGGGGAGAAGGCTGCTATGCTCGAGAAAGAAATGATCCCGTCTCCGCCCCAGGACCCTGACTAGAGTACCGCGTCTGAGGAAGCTTGCGAGCTTGGCTGAGCTTTGAATTGTAGACGATTTATAAAGACTCTTGTCAAAGTTCACAATTCTTCGAGTCACACTCTAGCCTACACAGTTTGAAATCGAAGTAGCCCATAGAGAAGTCCACTATGGAGCATGCGTTCGAACATCATTCGTTAATATTCTCCTCTCCTCTTCAAGACCCAACAAAACCTTCAAAAAGGAATAAATCCACCCCTTCATCATGTATCTGCCCTGTTTACATCTACAACACCATAACCCACCTCACCACCCCCGCGACTACCACACTCCCAATCCCCACACTCCGTCCCTTGACCGCCGTACTCTTACTCATACTCGAACTCTCACTACTACTCGAGCTCTCCATCAAATTCGGCTTCATGGTCCCAATCGCACTCGTGCTCGTGCTCACGCCCGTCGCATTCATGCATACGCCGCGGGCAGCGGGGTAGTTGAGTTTGAAATGGGCGGAGGAGAGGGAGGTGAGGACGGCCAGCGCGGTAATTGATGTATAAGACTTCAATTTGAAGATTGTTGAAATATCGACAGTGAAATAAAGAGAGAGCGAAATACGTCCTGGCTCGCAGAGACTTATAAGGAAAGAGAAGAATTGATACTACTGGAGCTTGGTGGCTTGAGGAAGAAGAAACATCAAGCAGCCGGGCGAAGAAGAAGCTTTGTACTGATTTCGAGCTTAGCAGGGTGGCAAAATGGAAGTGAGAGCAACCCATGGCAGAGTCGAAGCATAGCCAAAGTATATTGGCTGATGAAGAGAGACGCTAAAGTGATGAACGAGTGACAGGATTAGAGCGGGGAGGATGCAGAATTACCAGACGAGCTGCAGAGCACAGATGGTAAAGGAGGTAGAATGGCAGAACAATGGCACGAATGAGAGGATGGAAGTGGTGAGGATGCAGGATTACAGCACGAGCAATGGGATGGGAGAGGTGAAGGGAGAACAATAGATCAACGGCACGACTGGCAGCTTGAAAATGGTGAAAGGATTCTCATCCAGGCTTTGGCAGAAAAGGGACACAACTACGAACAGGAAAAGGCAAGAAGGCAGGTTCAGGGTGTTGATGGCAGAATAATGACTATAAAGAGCAGAAAAAATGCATCACGAAAGTAGGGAAGGGATTTCAATTTTCATGCAGACCGTATTCATATATTTCATACAAAGATACCGATGAACATTTGACAATTTCGCTTAAATCAAACCACGAGTACAAATCACGCGCTCACAACTTCGAGGCTGGCGACGAGCTTCCTACACTTGTGATCTCGTTATATAGGAGACTTAAATACAGTCAGCAAAACCGCACATTTCAAGAGAAAAGAGAAAATACTTACGAAGTCAAGAAATCAGCATAATCCTCTCCAGTAACCTGCCCCGAGAAGTACTGAGCAGCCAGATGGTACTTGTTGCCCTTCGGGGCCTTGGAAGCGAGCGCATCCGCCTGCTCTCTCAACAACTTCAGCGCGTACGCCTTATCGACTTTCTTCCCCTCCGCGGTGGGTACACCGTGCTTCACCCACTGCCAGAGCTGACTGCGGGACACTTCGGCGGTAGCAGCGTCCTCCATGAGGTAGTTAATAGGTACGCATCCCACGCCCCGGAGCCAGCCCTCCATGTATCCGAGTCCAATATTGAGGTTCTTGCGGATCCCATCTTCGGTGATCTTACCCGGCACATTCATGTTCAAGAGATCGTTCTGCCCGATCTTGACGTCTTCGCGGCGGACGAACATTTGGTTGGGGGTTGGCATGTGCTTGTTGAAGACTTCGGAGGCGATGGAGGCGAGGGCTGGATGAGCGACCCAGGTTCCGTCGTGGCCGGCTTTGACTTCGCGGAGCTTGTCGGCGTAGACACCTTCCATAGCTTTGTCGTTGGCTTTCTTGTCGTCTTTGATAGGGATTTGAGCCGCCATACCGCCCATAGCGTGGACTTGTCGTCTGTGGCAGGTTTGGATGAGCAGCTTAACATAGGCATCCATGAATGGGACTGTCATAGTGACAGCAGAGCGGTCTGGGAGAATGAAGTTGGAGTTTTGGCGGAATTTCTTGATAACGCTGAAGATGTAGTCCCATCGTCCGCAGTTTAAGCCCGAGCTGTGGTCTCGGAGCTCATAGATGATCTCGTCCATCTCGAAAGCAGCCAAGATAGTCTCAATCAAGACAGTTCCACGGATGGTTCCTCTTGGGATCGCTATGTAGTCCTGAGCGAGGTTGAAGACATCGTTCCAGAGACGAGCCTCGAGATGAGACTCCATCTTTGGGAGGTAGAAGTATGGCCCAGCCCCACGCTTGATGAGCTCCTTGGCATTGTGGAAGAAGTACAAGCCGAAATCAAACAGACTGCCAGAGATTGGCTCGCCGTCGACAGTCATGTGCTTCTCCTCCAAGTGCCAGCCTCGGGGTCGGACGATCAATGTGGGCAGTACGCGGTCTGTTCTGAGCTTGTATTCCTTCTCTCCTTGCTTGAAGTCGACTTGCTTGCGGATAGCGTCGTAGAGGTTGACTTGTCCGTTGATCATGTTGTCCCATGTCGGAGCACTCGAATCTGTGTAGTTTTGTCAGTTACTATTTTCTCAAACTCGGCAGATGATCACCGACCTTCGAAATCTGCCATGTATGTCCAAACATTCGAGTTCAAGGCGTTCACAACCATCTTGCGGTCTGTAGGACCAGTGATCTCCACTCTTCGGTCAATCAAACCCGGGGCGGGCGGTGCTCCTCTCCATGCATCATTCTCGCGAATGTGCTTGGTCTCTGGCAGAAAGTCTGGAAGAGAACCCTTGTCAAGCTCTGCCTGTCTGATGGCACGACGTTGGAGAAGCTCCTTGCGGGTGCCATTGAAGGATCGGTGGAGGAGGGCGAGGAATGCAAGTGCATCTTTGGTGAGAATCTTTCTGTTAAAGTCGTTGATCTGGCCGGCAACGTTCACACCTTGCAGGATAGAATCGGTAGTAGCCATTGCGTGTATCTGTCTGCTGGTATCGTATATGTGTAGAGTTATGAGGAGGAAGTTTTGTTGCGCGCGGGCGAAGATGTAGATCTATATATATACGTCAGACGGCAATGACTACATTCGAGAGCGGCCGTTGGAGGATAGCTGGAGTATATAGCTAATAAAAGGCAGGTGAGAGGTACGGCAATGAGGAGCTATTCGGCAGAGTCTGGTATGATTTACTGCAAGAGCAGCACGGGTCCGGGTGGAGGGGAAGGCGGTTTTTGGTTACCGTCGAGCTTGTGAATGTGGGGAAACCCCAGAAAGCATTAAAGGGACTGATTTGAGCTGTTGCCGCTCTACAACTACTAATCGTATGATCTTCTCTGTGACGTTAATATCTCAATGGACGATGCCTTCGCTCTTTCTTGGGACCAGCTCGAGCTTCCAATTTCTTCAGTCCTTTATATTTTTACTGTCATCGTCTGGCATGTGCTATCAACATCTTCAATCGCATGCGACAGGGATGCAAGTACCAATGACGATTTGTCTCCGATATCGAGAGGACCTCGGCAGATCCTCTTGCCCGGGCTAATCCCCATTCTACCGTGCAGGTCCGTTTCCGCCCGTAGAGCCGGTCACGTTCCGGTCACGTTTCTTGTAGAGACGGATTTACCCGATGCCTCTCACAACGTGCCGAGGCTTTTCTAGACAACGGCTTTCTTACAAGTATCAAGGGATGAAGATACTCGCAGAGGGTGCATTCTTTTGAGCTTCATGCAAGCACTCAATTAATGAGAGGACTTTGAACAAGTCTTCAGTCATCAGAAGCTCCTCTTAAAGTCCAAAACTCCAAGTCTTCAACATTTCATTCGCACTCCTCTCCTTTTCTCTTGTCGTCTGCTTGTTCTTGTCCTGGACTCAAACTCTCCAAAGTGGTTCTTGGAGAAGTAGAAAGGAGTTCAATTTGATGTGGCTTCCAAAGCTCAGTGTTTGTGTCTCACAAACTATCACATTTCCTTTTGAGTCAATCACCGTCAAGGGGCAAGTAGTTGATCTGCACAATCTGGAACCCCAATTCCAAGATATGGAGGCACCTCATCTCGAGCACAATTTCTGTCCTGTTTGACACCTCTTCATAATCTTCATAACTTCTTCTCTTCTCGTCGCTCCTTATCCTCGTTATCATGTTGCTCTTCACATTGGGGAGGAAACATGGGAAACTATGAGGTTCCATTCTTCTCTTCGTTCTGGTGCTGTGAACAGCGCAATATCTTTCCCCCGCATATATCCTCGGCAAAGGAGTGGCACTCTCAATGCTATTCCGAAATCGAGGGAACCCAGCCATGTATCCCAAGCCCTCTGACGACAAGTATGTAGCTGTTTGCTTAGCCATCAAGGATCAGGCTAGAGATCTACTTGAGTGGCTTAGACACCATTATCATCATCTAGGGATTGTACTCACCACTTTGCCTTTTCTTTCCTCAAAACAGCAGTGCTGATGATATGGTAGAATCGTTTCTACATCCTCGACGACGGCTTCACCCCTCCCTTCTCCTCCTACCCGGACTACGGCATCCCCCACCGACACCTCACCTTCCAATACTATCCCGCGACATCCCCCGTGTAAAGGGCGCCCAAACACATCTCTACGATGACTGTCACGCCAAATACTGCAACAAGCCCACCTGGCTAGCATTCATCGAAACCGATGAATTCCTCGAGATGACTGGCACTTAAACCTTTCCCCAACTCCTCCAGTCTCTCCAACAAAACCGCACAATCGTCGCTCTGGCCGTCTCGCTCCGAGTTCACACTTCAAATGGACTGCTCAAAAAACCTAAAAGCGCTAGGAAAGTCTTTATTGACTGCATACACGATGAAGAGGGCATTTATAACATGATGTACAAGTCCATCATCAAGACAGAATTCTACACAGGATTCGATGATGGTGTGCATAGGGCTAATTTAACGGGCGATAGAGTGCTGGTGGGTGAGAGTGGTGATGTAGTGAAGGGCAAGATGAGGAAACCGTGGAGTAGGGAGAAGATTGTACTGCATCATTATGTGGTGAAGAGTAAGGCGCAGTACGAGGAGAAGTTGGGGAGGGGGAATGGATAGGTCAGGGTCCGGATGAGGGGTATTGGGATAGGGTTGAGGGGATGGGGGGAACTAAGTGCAAGGAAATGGCTCTGTATGATCCTTGAGTGAGCTTTTGGGATTGGACTGCGTATTTCAAGCGTTATGGAGTTTGGTAGGGAGGTAGGGAGAGGCTTGCAATGCTGGTAAGCTGGCGGGGACATTCCCGTGCACTTTGATTTCTCAAGTCTCCTAATGTCTACGGAGTCAATAGATATTCTGAGCAGCTTTAGTTGCCTCTTAATGGTAAGCTCCTTGTCTTTGATGCATTTCTTGCTCCGTTCACCATGCTCTGCCCTCACACTATTTGTCTGCAAGAAGCAATTCATCCAGCGATGTTCAGACTGATTATGATTATTGCCCTGCTTTCCAACATCCTCTTAACCTCCTCCAACAATCAAGGTGCCCAAACCTTAGTATGCACGCCCATTCCATCTGCCATACCAGTCATCTTGGCTCGATTCCTCTTATCCTGATCTTCATTGCTATCAGTCTCTTCCCACCTCAGTGGCCTTACATCTTCCTCCTGCACCATGACGCTCCGTCTCCTTATCCCAATGTCCTGTTCTCCCGGACCGCCATTTCCACTGCCACCAGAAGCCAAGCTTGGCCGCCGCTGCTCCACATGGACATGCACCTCCCTCTTCATATTCACCGCTATTTCGCCCTCCCTCCTCTCCCATTCCGACCTACTCTTAAAATCCAAATCCACATCCGAACTCGTAAAACTCTCTCCCCAACCCGGTGGACCTCCTTTCGGCGCACCCAGTTTCTTCGAAAAGCTCTTGAAAGGCGATTTCGGCGGCTTTATTGAATTTGGAGTACGTTCATAAGGGTGTTGTTTTAATTCGAAAGGAGAATCGGAGGAGGAGATCGAGGAGAGGGTAGAGAGGGCGGATTGAGGTGCAGCGGCAGAGATATTGCTGCTGGACGAGACTTTGGCGATGAGTTCCGCCATGCTCATTTCGATGTTGAGTTTTACGATGTAGGCGAGGGGGTGGAATTGCATGTATCTATTGCCATCACCTCAAATCAGTCTCTATCACTTGAAAACATGAAATGTCCGAACTTGGAAGGCTGGCAACTGGGAAGAGAGGATAAGCGAACTTACACAAACGAATTATTCAAACTCATCATCCCGATAATCAAACAATCCATACTCAAACTAAACCCAATAATACTCATATTAAACTTCACCAGCCTCTCGTACTTCTTCAGTCCCTGCCTAACCAGCTTCTGCTGCACAATGTATATAAAATACCAATTCAATGAAGCGTCGACGAGGAGGTAGATGACTTTCTCGCAGCGGTCCCAGATCACGTTTATTCGTTCGTAGGAGGAGGAGATTTGGAGACGCGCGGGGATCCAGATGCAGTAGACGGAGATATTGATGGCGGTTATGAGGACGGCGACAAGTATTTTGAGGCGGGTGGCTATGTGGCGGGAGGGGAGGAGGATGGAGATGCGGTTTATTATTATTTGGAGGAGGAATTGGACTTGGAGAGCCCACATAGTGACTAAAATATTCGTTAGGAAGGAAGTTTGGGGCTGAGAGAAGGAACATACGGATCACGAAATAGAAGGCAAAGCTGGGTATTGTTAGTTGAGATGTAATTATCGGTGTGGAGAGTGAGGGGAAGAACTACCTAGGTGGGATAATGCCGTTTAAGTGGAGCCAGCAGATGATGGAGAAGATGAGGCAAACGGTTATTTCACCCCAGATCATCCAAATATATGGCGAGTTCAATCTTGAAGCGCCATATCGTCGGTACACTTCCGCCGTCTGCTTGATCGCAGTCCATGTTGTCAGGAACCCTATACCAAGCTTTGCGTACTATCAGTGGCTTGTCATTTCCATCAATGGAAGTGTTCTTACTGAGAATCCCCAAGCAAGAGAAGCAATTTCTAGATCAGACGTAGTGACCACGAGTGGCTTGAAATCTGGTGACAAAAGCGTGATCATGGTGGCCTTTGGAGACTCGAGTGAACGTGAAGTCGGACTAACGGAGCAAGAAATGTTATATGTGAGATCTCGAGGGCCGTGAAACAGTACATGGTGACTTCGACAAGATGAACTCTAATGGGTACTTCTTACCCGCATCCGTTACTGTTCCTAGGAAGCGGTAAGCAGTTCTCCAGGAATTTGACTCATGGTCACTAGATGAACGTGGAGAGTAGAAAAGGTATTGGTGAGTTAAAAAGTGGGTTGCGAAGACGAAGTTATGCATCTAGTAGAAGCTTCCAAGCATGATCCATACATTCGAAGCTCGTCAAAATTGTAAAGAGCTCCTACTACGGTAAAGATGGGGTAAGGATATTTATTTGCAGCCCCATGCGGGGAGACATACACTATAGTGCACTGGGCAGCACGCAGTTCGGGGTTCAGATCAGAGGTCCGGCAAGCAGTTGTGGTAGGAAAAGCGTGGTCAAATCCTCCATGGTAAGTAAGCATTGAGGGTAGATGCTCTGTTTGGAAGTTCTCTATAAGACCGATTGAACAGGATGCCTTGAGACCGTGAAAGAACTCAAATGGAATGCAAGACTCATCCTGTGTGAGCCTGTATCGTCCTTCTGGAAGGCCCCAAATGCCGGGGAAATTTTTGCTGAATTCGTCACTTGGGTGCATAGGAATGTTTCGAACGAAACTTAAAACCCGCCTGAAACATTTGTGTTATAAACAGTTTGTGTCTTGTGTAGAATAGTATGCTCGTCATGTTGGCTATCAAAGGTTCGTAAGCTTTAGCTCGCGAGCTGTGCAGTACCTGTTTGACTTCAAGCCTCCTACGCACAGCTGGCCAAAGAGTACATGTAGGATAGCTTTCTCCAGACTTTGAGATACAAAGTATATGTGGATAGTAAGGATCTGATGGCATCCTGGAAAGCTGCGATCTCTTCTGAGCCCATGCGTTGGTTCGCGAGACCACTCGGACCTCTAATCCGACCCCACTTGGGGACGTGGCCATTCATGCAAATTGTCACAACAGACCTCGAAACGCGCATCTTGCACGTGGAAGCAATTTGTGCAGCCTTCTTGGAAGGGGATCTTGCTTCTGTGATGGAAGTTTGCGAAGATCAATGACTCGGGAGAAGGTTCTGATGTTCTTGGAGGTCGGAAGATGCGGAGATCGGCGCCAGGATTTTTGTTCCCACAGAAACTTTAAAGCCACCTCCAAGTCAATATCAGGGGCTCATCCTCTTTGATATATTTTCCGCCGCCAAGTGCTACGAGATACTGAGACTGAAGATGCCAATGCAATGGACAAAAGTCTGGAGAAACACAGACTTCTCCGCCGGACGTGCTTTCGGCTGATCCACTTCGTCACAGGCTCAAGCGACCTGACATTTGCCCTTTTGAAATATTATTTTGAATTCTCTCCGCTAAATTTGAGTTCATCTCAAACCCACGTGCATTTTGAATCGGCAAGAGCATTGCTTCGCGTGCTTCTACAATAATGTACAGTACATGAAGAGAAGGAACAATTCTTTACGAGGGGTGATTTTGAACCAAATCCACCTCCACGACTAAGGGTCGTATTTTGCCATCGAAGTACAGTTTACATGCGGCAAATAATGCTCCAATGAGTTCCAGAAGTATTCTCCCTTAGGATCGTTCATCGCATTCCCTCGCAACAACTTCTCCTCATACTCCTCCCTGCTCTTGCCAGCATAGTGATGCAAAGCAATCCGATTCCTGGTAATTGGCGTCCTCCAAGCCTCGGTCGTAATCGGATCTCCATTCTCACCGACCGTTATGCTGTCCTGCAACACCATGATGTGAGGATTGTACGCTCTTACAAATTTACTCATCTTCGCGATCGATTTGACGTGCGAATTATTCGAAGCCGCTCCGCCGTTTTCTGGGTCGTCCCAGATACAGTCGATGAAGGCTTTCCGCGCTGATTCCGGTCTTTTCAGATGACCGGATGATGTGTGCATCTGCCAGTTGACACCCAAGGCTCCGACCCTGTCGTCCTTCTCCAACCCCTGGAGAATTTCAATCAGGGTTTCGTTCCCTGGAGTTTCCAAAAACTCATCCCCATCGATGAAAGCCATCCAAGTATGGTTCGCTCCGTAGTGCTCAAAGCACCGTTGGTAAATATGGAGCTGCTGGGCGTGACCTGGTGCGCGCACATTCTGGTCTTGGTACTCAAACGTAATTGCCTCTCTCGGAATCCCATAGTCCCAACGGCTGGAGAGTGGAGGCTCAGAGCCATCGTCCATGATGTAGAAACGACGTATACCGAGGTGGTGATAGTGATGTATGAAGAACTCGGGTAGATCTCTGGATTGGTCTCTTATTGCCATGCATATTGCAACATATTCGTCCTGGCGCATCGAGCCAGTTGCAGCTGTGCCCGAGGCTACTGCTGTGACCGTCACGGCGGCGGTGGTGGTGACTGTGGAATTTGGCATTTTGTGCTTCAACCTTACTGGATTAGGGACTTCAACATCCTCCTCTTCTTCCTCTTCCTCCTCTAACCCTGAGCCCTTGGCATGAGAGGGTGATGGCTTGTGGGGTACATCTTTTCCCTCTGCCGGTGGACCACCAGCATGAGAGGGCACCTTGTGAGGTACACCATCGACTGGTAAGAAACCCTCCTGTTCATCTTCTTGGTCGATCCATTCTGCGAATGGGTTCGCATATGGATTAAATGACGGTGCAGCAACATTCGGGCTGGGCGCGGGGTCATCTTTGCTGCCAAATGGAGAATCGTGCTGAAATAGGAGAAAATGAATGATCATAAGAAACGCTGTCAATATAAAGAGCGTACGCCAGCTAAAGAGAGTGCCATGTTCGATAAGCATATTGATCGATTCCAGAGAACCGCGATAGAGACAGAAATGCGGCAACGATGCAATAAAAAGAGAGACCAAAATCCAAATGCAGAGAAAGAGCGACGGTACGAAGGTAGGGACTTCCCCAAAATTATTATCCATATTTTATCGATAGTGTCTTAGATTTCAGCCGCAGTTGATGTCTTCCCCTGGCCCCTTGCAAAGCCCAGGGCAGAGCTGAGGAGTGGGCCGCATCGCGTCTCCATAGCATTCCAGCCCTGAGCTATGGCCACGGCGCAAATATTCGAATTAATCAGATTCTGGCACTCAAAACTGGTTTCCGGCGCCGAAACAATAATGTCGTTTGGTTCTTCTTCGCTTGGCTGGTGGCGGCAGGGTCCTGGTGTCGGGATTCAGGGGTTCCTGCTGGGAAGAGGAAGAAAGGTGGGACAAGGTTTGTTTCCTTTTGCTGCTCGACCGCGATTGTCACAAGCCATGACTTCCACGACGGAAGTGCCACCACGACCTTTGCATTTGCAAAGTTCATCGCAAAGAAATTGTACATCAAAAATGGCACTGTCAACGTCCTCAATTCTTTTGACGCTCTACGTGGTTTGCGAGACCGTTCGTGCCAATTACGCCTACTATGCATTTCACACGTTCCCTCAGATCTCGGCTGCGGCGATAGCTCTCCTCGCCGAGGTCTTCAAGCTTTCGGTCGCAGCTTTCTTCCTGCTGAGATCCCATGATGGATTCTCATTTGAGAAGATTCGAAAATACATCGAGTCGAGCCAGAATGGAGAAGTCGACTTCAAGAAGACCCTGAAATTCGCCATTCCAGCAGCGCTGTATCTGGCGAACAACCTGATCTACTATACCGTACTACCCCTCACTACGCCTAGTCTCCTCCAAGTTTGCGTTCTGGCCAAACTCCCAACGACCGGGATACTCCATCATTACATGATCAAGCCGCAGAAGAACCTCTATGCTTGGGTATCTCTCGGATGCCTATGCATGGGATTGGTGGTTTTCAACGTTCCTTCAAGTACGCATCAGCCGCCAGCCAGTAGTGGAGCAGGAGCGTGGTGGTTGGCACCTGTTGCTGGATTGGTGATTGCATGTCTCTCAGCACTCGCCAGCATCAGTTCCGAGACTGCGACCAAGGAGGGGCAGTTTTGGGAATCGCAAGCATACCTGTATATTTGGGGTATCATATTTGCTGCTGTTGCATATCCATTGGCGCCTGGGAGCGGCGCTCGGGAAGAAACAGCCAATACAACTTTCGGATATGTCACGGCCGTGGTGGGTCTCGTCTCGATTACTGCTGGCACTGGCCTCGTCGTTGCAGTCGTGCTTCGGGCTCGGGACAATATCTTGAAGGTCATTGGGACTGCGGCATCTCTGGTCACAATTGCGGCAAGCCAGTTTGTGCTCCTGCCGGATCTACGTGCTTCCACATTTACCCCGTGGAAAGTCTGTGGTGGAGGGATAGTGACGACGGCAACATGGTGCTATAATCACTACAGCCAGCAGCCATGGCCCGAACGAGCAGCGGGCTTCAAAGCAGTACCGACGGAAGAGAAGGATATTGAGAGTCCTTCGTCCTCGCAGGAAGCTTCAGAGGACGAGAAAGAAACTCCGGCGCAACCGGACACGCCACCAGGGCCTGTTAAGAAGAATCTATTCCAACCAGATGCTACCACTATTGCCGCATGCTGCATCATCACTGCTTTCTTCACTTATGAGGCTGCTTTGAGGCAGTAGAATTGGTCTATAGTTTGAACAGTGAAGGGTTCTTTTTGGGGTTCTGAAATCATCGCTCAGGAGTATCGGTGCATCGCAGCGGGAGAAAATGGGTTTAATGCTTTCCGTGTATCTTTATGTTTGCCTATATACAAAGAATAGAATACACAGGTCCGATACAGCCAGAGGGGCAAATAATCATGGAATACAGTCTATCAACATGCTTCACGGATCATACGCAACCATCTCCATGCACTCCTCATGCCCGGAAACATTCTCAAAATAATCCCACATTCCCTCGGGCTTCGGATCCGTCATCCCATTCCCGCGATGCATTTTCTCCTCGAATTCCTCTCTACTCTTCGTCACGTAATGATGCAGCGCTACTCTCTCCCTTGTAATAGGAACTCGGAACGCGTAGTGCGCGACTACATCTCCATTCTCGCCAACGGTGTTGGTACCTGGCCGCACGCTGAATTTATGCGGATTCATGGCTCCACCGACGTGTGAGGTTTTGGCAATGGTTTTGATATGTGCGTTGTCTGCGGGTTCGAGTACGCCGCCGTTGTTGCGCATGTCCTGGGTGCAGGTTATGAATGCTTTGCGCACGGAGTCGGGACGTTTGAGGAGGCCGGAGGAGGTGTGGGTTTTCCAACTGTCAAATTTTATATCAGCAACATCTCTCTACAATACTATATACTCTTCACCAAATGGAAGGGTGGGGGAGGATCTCATACTTGACTCCCAAAGCCCCAACCGTCTCATCGTCTTCAAAGCTTTTCAGCACCTCACTTAGCGATTCGGGACCTGGCGTGTGGAGAAACTCGTCGCTATCGACGAACGCCATCCATGTGTGGTGTTTGCCCCATCTTTCGATGCACCATCCGTAAAATATCATCTGCATATTCCCGGCTCGGGTTGCTCGGTCCTGGAAAGTGAATGTTAGGGAGGAGCGAGGGATGCCGGGGTAGTTGAATTCTGAGAGTGGTGGGTTGGAGCCGTCGTCCATAACCTAGATGCGTGTGAGAACACCTCTTGTGAGGATGAATACTCGGTGACTCTTACATAAAAGCGTTTCTAGAGAGTCAGATTAGCACGTAGTTATTTCTTCGGGTCGGATATCCCTACTATACCCATATGATGATAGTGATGAACAAAAAACTCAATCAAATCATCTGCCTGATCTTTGACTGAGATGCAGATAGCCACATGCTCATCAAAGCGAACTCCATCCACAGGAGTAGTGTCATACAGACCTTCTGCTTTGGGAATCACAATATCGGGATCTATGTTGCTAGGTGTCTGCGGCTTCTCGGCTGGTGATGTGTCGATGAGAGGAGGTTCCTGAAGCTTTGGTTTACTCTTTGGTGCTTGCGGCTCAGGTATAAGTTCTTGTGCGAATGGGAGATTCGCGAAGAGAGCAGCTCCTTGCGCCTGGATGACTTTGTGGATATCTGTGAAGAACAAAATATGCACGGCCATGAGACATATCGTTATTATGAAGATGTTCTTCCATGAGAGCGATCGGAACAGAGCCTGAGGATATGGTGGCATTTCGAAAGTCTGAAGATAAAAATCAAAAAAGCCAAAAAGGAGGAGCAAGACTCAGCTCCGACATGGGAGAACGCCAAATCTGAGCCATTAAATTCTCCAAGCCCGAGAGTCTCTCCTAGGGATGTGGCGATTGAGATAGGAATAACCGTTTACGTGCGGAATGCCAGAAACGGCCGCTGAACAAGTCAAGGAATTAAGGGAGAGAAAGGAAACGGAGGAAGCGAGGAATGAAGGAAGCCAAGATACAGTTAAAACTAAGCATTTACGGGTATGATTGTCTAGACGCATTCTAGCTAAAACAATCTGGCAAAAGAACACTACCACACAGAGATCTTCACTGACAGCCACCTAACAAACATGACGCTCTTAGCATCAACATATTTCTCAACAATATCCGCAGTCCAAAACAGCAGTGGGTACATTGCCACCGCCTTGAGACCAATGCCAGCAGCATACGGCAACCCATTGTCCTTCCCAGTCCAATCCAAAGTCTTCGCCGACAAATTCCACCCCAACGTGTGAAGAAAAGTGCCATGTAAAATATATAACGAGAATGAAATCCTGCCTAGGTCCGGAGCCACCCTGGTCTTGAAAATGCTTGCAAGAGCGGAACATAGTCAAGGGTAAACACAAGTAGCGGAGCTGATATAGATAGCCAGAAGTTTTCTTGACCCGGGAAAAATTGCCAATTTTGGGGAACAGCGGCGGCCAAGGTCTTGTAGCCAGGCGGTTGCTAGTCAGCACATCTAAGACGACACGTAGTGATTCGATAGAAATTTCCATGGCTCAAATTCCACCAGCATAGCCAATCTTAGAAATGCAAAATACAAACAAATCATGGTCAGGAATCTTCATGAGCGTGTAAGGCTCAGTGGCGATTCGCCAAAAGCATTCCTCGCGCCAAATGTCCTGAGTGAGACCTCGATGGATTCTCTGCAGCGATGCTGCGCGTGCGGCGAGAATGAAGCTTCTTAGTATACTTCAAATGTCGATGTGCAAGATCCGGTGCCGGTAATACTCCCACTTAAACGTGAAGCCGTCATGTGGAATCACCAAAGAGGGCTTTCTGCAGCCGCGGGGGGCATTTTAGTCTTATATGTTCTCTTTTTCTTGCATGACTGGTCCAATCAATCCAAGATCGTTGTCGAATACGTCGAGTATGTCCAAAAATTCGGGTCGGATTTGGTTCATGAGACTTTGCACGTGACTGGCAGTGGTCACAATTCGACCGGAGCGAAGGAGGACGGATCAGACGTGTCAACTGTGGCCATATCGGATGATAGATTCAACGGCTTGAGCAAGCTCTGCGGCGAAACGACATGGACTGAAGGGTTGTGGCTTCATTGTCATAGCTTCTGCGGGGAGAGGCACACCTCCATCTGTGGTGGACTGAACAATGCTCGAAATCGAGTCCAGACATGTCTTCGACTTGCAATCGATGCAGGAGCCGGCATAATCATACCATCAGCGACAACCCGCGATGAGAAAAACCTGGTGAAGACGGATGACAAGACCGTGTGCGCGGACATGTTCTGGAACATGGAGCATCTCCAATCGGCAATGCAGGAGCAGTGCCCTCAGTTGCGAATACGGCTTTGTGACGATAGAAAAGGTATCGAAAAAGTCATCGAGGGTGCCCAACGGTCGTATCTTGGCGCTCCATATCAAAATGGAACATTTCACGAATATGTGAAAGCCACACTGGAGGCCAATGGTACCAATTTTGGCGAGATCAGTGCCGCTAGTCCAGCAGTTCTCAACTTCGGCGACTCATATATCGGTTGGAGTTATAAGGAGGCCAAAGAGCTGGTCACTATTCGAAAAGCTCTATTCAAGGTTCTCAAGTTCAATCAGCATCTTCTCGACTTAAGCTCGCGTATTACTAGAAGCCCTGAGCTCAAGAAAGGCGCTTTCATTGGAGTCCATCTTCGAGGAGAGAATGACTGGCCTGCTGGCTTCGGTACTGTTGGACAGCAAATGGATCTGTACCTTCAAGAGATGGAACAGATCCGAGCATCAGTATCATACCCTATCAACACAGTATATGTTAGCGTAAGTATCCAGGCAACCCAAGATTGGTCGAAAGGTGGTCTAACATCTCACAGTGTGGCGATCAAGCTGCCATTCAGACTTTCGGAGAAAAATTGTCTCCTCTAGGCTATGAGGTTTACGACAAGTGGAGTCTTCTTGCCAAAAACCCAAAGATACTTGAACAAGTCGATGCTCTGCCGTTTGACCAGAAAGCAATTGTCGAATACCAAACACTTGTCGACGCAAGGTTCTGGCTCGGCATAATTACTTCATCAATGTCCTCCTTGATAGCTTATGCAAGGACTGTCGATGAAGAGGGAGACTATTTCGGAACATATATCTTCCCTGGAAGCTCAAAAAGTGGATTGAATCGGAACTACCAGACCAGCCCATCTATGAAAGGCAGTAAGGGGACGAAATTGATGGTTGTCAATGGAGTAGACATTATGAATGCATTTCCATGAGATGAAAGATGCAGTCTCAATAATCACTTGATAGAATAAAATAGAACTGCGAAAAGGACATGACGAGAAACTTCACAACCAAGGAGCGTGACTGAATGCCACCATCAAAGTAACACGCTCCCTCCAGTCCACAGACGGGAAAACGTTTGCTCAACCTGAAGATCAACATCAAAATGCTGACTGTGATGAGGAACCTTGATCGCCATCTTCAATGTCGATGGTGTTGTGTCGTCGGATGGAGACCCCTTCTGGGCCGCAGTTAGACTGGATTTGGTCTAGTCCCAATACGGGCTGATATTCCTTCTGCGCCAAGATTCTGGGCCATTCAACTTCATCCTCCCGTCCCATGGCTGGCTGGGAGCTCAATGCTCAAGCTCAGAGCCCCCACTCAGACCAAGTGGGCTTATGGCATTGCCTATCGTGGATTGTGGCGCTATGTTTTTCTCTGAATTATTGTTTTTGACGCATCTGGATCTGGCCTGCTGTTGGAAGGCGCTAAGAGAATTAGTTAGCGAGGGTCCTTAAGACCTGCCGTGGCTAGATCAATGAAACATCATCCCTCCTCTACACGAACTTTGTCCCACGTCTTTATCTCCCGCTGCGGCTGAATCGGCTGAACCGGCTGAACCCCTCCACGCGATTCTCCCAACAGAGAAATGCAGGGGAAAAAGCATCTGGTTGCTGTAAAAATGAATGTCTCACTTAAGTCTAATTCATGGCACAAGCCACATTCTCCACATAGCGTTCTAAGGGGCTATCTGCGAGATGGAGTTTTCTCGCTGCGCGTTCTTGAACTTTCGTGTTTGTCGACGACGCTCTGTACGTGGTTTGGAAGTCCTCGACTGTACAGAGAATGTCGGGAATCGGGCAGCTCTCTGTCAACAAAATCCTGAATTGGGCACGGTCGAGGAAATGGGTGTACCCAATTCTCTGGCTGCTGCTTGTCTCCTGGTTTATTGCAATGACCGCCAAACATTCAGGACGATTCGCAAATATCGTATCAACGAACGGAACGTCTAACGGCACGCACTCGCTGACCGGTTTATACGACACCCTCACACATTTCTCCTCGCATCCAGCCGAAGAAACCAATCATTCCTCCTACGTAACTGCCAACGTCAGCGAGAGCAACAAAGTAGCAGTCATTATCGAAACACGGCGAACAGCCGCCCTCATTCCCCTTATCCTCCATTTCGCGACAGTCCTCGGTCCAGACTGGCCTGTTCTCATCTACACATCTGAGGAAAACTTTGGTTCCTTCAGCACATCTGACGCTCTTCTTCGATTCCAGAAAAGTGGTCGTGTTGTGGTGCGGCCTCTTGCAGAGGGACTCTGGTTTCCTAACTGGGACTCTGTGTCCGACTTCCTCACACAACCCTGGCTTTGGCGCGATCTGGCTCCAGCGGAGCATATACTAATGTTCCAGAGTGACAGCGTGTTGTGCGCAAATTCTGTCAGAAGTGTGGAGGATTTCTTCCAGTACGATTTGATTGGAGCGCCGATTCATCCGATTTGGGGGGCTGGCTACAATGGAGGTTTGAGTTTGAGGAGGAGAAGCACGACCTTGAGAGTCCTTGAGGAGTTCACTTGGCTGAAGAATCCTCATCCAAAACCAGAAGATCAGTGGTTTTATGCGAGGTGAGAATGACACAAGGGGTTAAACATAGAGCAGTTGCTGACGTACGTACAGAATGGTGGATCTCATGAATCGCGATGAGGAGGAAGGAATTGAACCGGGCAGCAATGGAGGACCAGGGATTAATCTGCCTTCTATGGAGATTGCGAGAACCTTTGCAGTTGAGACGATAGATTATCCGAATCCCCTTGGTTTGCAGTAAGTCATAAGTCAGTGTGAGTTTTGGTCCACGCTAACATCAAAGCCAACCTACGAGGTTTATTGCAGCAGAGCATAAGATGCTTAGTCTGGATGAGTGGTGCCCGGAGTACAGGTTAGCCACGACAGACCGTATCGACGAGTGAAGCGAAAATCAGATCTCAACGTGCCAAGTTCTACAAAAGCTCAAAGTCAACCTGTCAGTTGTCGTATCCTAGAGTTTCGGTTTCATAGCGTGCGAGGAGGGTGTCCGGAGTACAAGTGCCACAACAATTCAGCATTTATGAAGGCTCGGAGTTTGTCTGGGTTATCAGGAGTTTGGGGACCCGGTACAGAGATGCCAAAGGAGCATTCAATTGCAGCATTTAGTTAGGTGCATCTTCGATTATTAGAGAGAAATAAATAAGCAAACATTATAATTCCACACATGCAAACTATTGCTGAAGCCGGGAAATGGTGGTGGTTGATCAGTGGATGATTTGTTATTTTAGTAAGGATCCAGAAGATTTTCAATAATCATATAGATCAAAAGTGCGCCTGTAAGATTGCTCGCCACTCGGAATAATGTTTCCTGTATAGTTGTTGATTTGCTCGAAGATTTACAGTTCAACTTGAAAACTCGGTAGCCAATATACAGACGACTCCAGAGAATCAAGGGATGCAGGTTCGTCCAGCAGATTTACTCCATTACTCCATAATACCGTACCGACGTTAGTCTCTTTCATTGCTCATCCCAAATCCGTGGTTCAGGGATCGTACTGAGCCATCGATTCACACGGCGTTCCCCCCTGGGACTCAACTTCATCCCAGAAAGACCACCCCTTCGGCTGACCCATTGCATTTCCTCTCTGGATCTTCTCCTCGTACTCCTCGTAACTCTTCAAAGCATAATGATGCAGCGCGATTCTCTCTTTCGTGCTCGGGTATCTCTTCACCTCCATGTTAGGAATCCCGTCCTCTCCAACAGTCCACTTCGAGTCCGTCAAACGAACTTGATGAACAGAATTGTGCGAGCCGTAAAACTCCATTTTGGCAATCGACTTGAACATGGCATTATGTGTTGGCCATCCCTCCCAAATACAATCGGTGAATGCTTTGCGCGTAGAAGGTTGCCTCGTGAGAACACCATTCGAGCTGTGTGTTTGCCATGATACGGCGAGAGCCCCAATCGCTCTGTTCTTCTCCAGCCTTTGAAGCAGTTGTTTGAGAGTCTCGTCTCCTGTCATTTCGAGCATCTCGTCCGTGTCAAAAAATCCCATCCAGGTGTGCTCGTGTCGATGCAACTCAACACACTTTTGATATACATGGTCTTGCATATCTGGATGGTGGTCAATGGTTCGGTTGAAATAATGAAACGTGATGTGTTTCCTAGGGATGCCATAGTCTTGAACTGTCTGCAACGGTGGATCAGATCCGTCGTCCATAATGTAGAATCGTCGGATTCCGAGATGATAGTAGTGGTGGATGAAGAATTCAGGCAGGTCGAGAGATTGGTCCTTGACAGCCATGCAAATCGCCACGTATTCTTCGTCTGAGTCTTCTGGATACATTGCTGGATTGCCTGGTCCCTTGGAAAGTGGTGGTCTTGCGACTGCCCCTTTCGAGTTTCCAACCACCAGTTGGCCATCTTTGGACGGGTATCCAACACCGTCTTCTGGATCTGAAATGTCTGCATTGAGGATGACAGTTGGAGGATTTTCTTGAGCGGACCACGGGCTGATTTCGCGCAAGAAAAGGTGCAGGACTACCAATGTTATAAAGCAAAAATAAATGAGAGACCATGGTATTCCTCTGCCGAGGTCCGGTTTAACCCACTTCGGGAGCAACATTGTTGCAGTAATGAATAATGACTGAAAATAAATTCTAAGAGAAGGGAAATGATCGTGAAAACAGAGGAAGAATTTCTCATCAACAAATTCAACTCCCGCTGCCCCTCTCACGTATTTCTTTACCTAACTGATTCATTGCCAATGCGATCGAGGGGTTCACTTGAACCATTTTAGGTACAGGAATATACACCTGGCTGACGCTTGATTCAGCCTCAAGACCTATAATCTAATTGAGTGGCATGAGATGGCGCAAGGAGAAGTAGGAATAAAACAACATTGATAAGAAAAGCAAAACGGCGAATCGAGAAGTGATGGAAAGGGGTCAAGAGTTGTAGCGAACAACGCTTATGCTGTGAAACCCTCGGTTATGCAGGCAGCAGCAGGGATTGTGGTTTGCTGGGTTCCAGATCAATGATGCATTGAGATCAACATCTAAATGGTTCGCATTGTATTTCCTTTTGTGTTACTAATGAATTGTCCTGAATTTATGTATCACTGATTTCATCTTACAGTCCCAAAGATTAATGAAGGTCTCGACAAGGCTGACACTCCAGAGCTGAAGAAGCTCCGCTCTCCAGCGAGCGGCGACATGGCGTGGCTGAACTATTGCTTTTGCAGAGTGGAGAATACCAAGACATATGTCTGATCTGGACTTTACAGCTTAAGATGAGATCTCTCATAACCCCTATTCCTGGAGGAGGATTGAATGGGTTAGGAAGTACTCCATACGCCATGGGGTTTTAGCACAGCGCTCTAGCTCCAACACTCAAGTTCGCTGTTCTCTTGGTTTGCCTTGCCTTCTCTTTTCTCCACGTTCGATTCTCTTCATACGTGTGCTCTTCAACAGCTATCATATCGTTCAATTCGATTTTTGTATTTTGTCCCTTTTTTCTTCTTGACATCATGGTTCTCAGAGAGGGTGAAGAGCTGGGAGCACTTCTTGCGGACCAAGATGATCTATACTCAGATAATTCGCCATCTCCACTGCTGCCAACGTCAAGCACCCTCGAGAAGGCAGGCTTCGAGCAGGAAGACTTCGAAATCTCAGAAAAATTGGCGTCGCTCATCGGAGGCATATTTGGAGGGGTCAGCGGTGCAGTCAGTGGACCGGGACACAGAGCATTACACCCATACCTTACGTTTCTCATACCCAGTTTTCTACGAAGGTCGAATCCGAAAGCGAAACTCTATTCTACTTCCTGGCTGGATGGCCTGCGAGGGCTCGCATCTTTTTGCGTCTATATACACCACTTCCTTCTGGCATGGTATCCAAACTTGAGTCTTGGCTACGGGAGTACGGAGAACTCACGCTCTTTCTTCCAGGCGCCTTTCATTCGACTTATGTACTCCGGTAGAGGAATGGTAGCGATATTTTTCGTGGTATCAGGATATGCGCTGAGTTACAGCGTACTGAAGAAAGTCCACAGCCAAGATTTCGCCCAGTTGCTCGATTCGTTGGCTTCTTCCACCTTTCGTCGAGCCCTGCGCCTGTTCCTCCCAGTCTTCGTCTCCACCTTCATCTGTTTTTTGCTCATCAGAGCAGATGCATGGACCAAGGACCGTGTTGGAAATCCTTTTTTGGCTCCCAGGATGGCTACATTTAGTGCACAATTGTGGGATTGGTGGATGCATTTCCTTGCACTCAGCAACGTTGCCCCTGGAATTACGGGCGAGGATACCTATCAAGACCCTTACGGGGCACAGCTTGTAAGAGACATTCCTTCTACACCGAACCTCAATTGTTATATGGCATTACTGATATCTCAACCTTCTAGTGGACCATTCCCCGAGAATTTCGAGGCTCACTGGCCATCTATCTGACACTACTTGGTCTCGCAAAGACAAAGCAGGGAATCCGTTTGGTCTTGATGGGTGCTTTTGCAGTGTACTTGATGTGGTTCCAGCATTGGGATCTCTCACTCTTCATCAGCGGCATGCTCTTTGCTGAAATCGACCTGGTTCGCAAAGACATGGAACAAAGCACAACTGGCGCCTCGCTGAAACGGTTCATTCCACAATACATCAAGGACCACCAAGTCATGATTCAGCACACGGTGACCATAATTCTCGCAATTGCTGGACTCCATTTTCTCCAGTTTCCAGACGAGAATCCAAATACGAGCCCTGGATACTTGACGATGATAGCCTGGACTCCCGCTCGATACAACACCAAAACTTTGACGCAACGTTTCTGGCTGGCTATTGGGTCCATTCTATTCGTGGGATCTCTCAGCTGGTCGCCAGGCACTGCTAAAAGCCCAACGCCCTTGCTTCAGAGACCGTTCAACACAGGGGTTTTCCAGTATCTGGGCTACGTATCGTACGCTTTGTATGTCCTCCATTGGGATGTGCTCGGCACGGTTGGCAGCAAGATACTGTCGTACTATGTGGCTCCGACAATTACGAATCTGCAATTTTTCGAGGGATTTCTCATTGCAGCGGTTGTAAATTCCACTCTTGCTTTCTGGTTCGCGGACTTGTTCTGGAGAGCAGTTGATGCACCGTCCGTGAAGTTGGCAAAATGGCTGGCTGATAAGTGCTTCGTGAAATGAGAAGAGGAAATTGGAGGCCGTTCCTATGTACATATTGAGCAATGGCGTTGAGGAGCTGCACTTCTTGGGAGTTGACAGGAGTTTTGTTGCATCCTGCACAGCATGGCCAACGACGTTATTCTTGGGATAAATGGGACTTGATATTGAACTGAAGAGAATTTCAGAGGCACGCCAAATGAGCAAGAGCTTTTACCTACAATGTACACAGGCAGTCGTTCTTGAAATAAGCATTGTATAGTCAGGAGCGCAGTCCCCAAGTTGTCTTTCCCATTCGGGTGACTTCAAAGCTTGACCGCCAAGCAGTGCAAATAGGAGAACTTCAGCCTCCAACAAACTTCGAAAAGCGATTTAAAAGTGGAACTTCATCGCTGCTTGGGATTGAATTACTGCTGGCCGTAATTATCATATCCTAATAATCTCGTCTTTGATGTCCTGCAGTGGTTGATTTTTGCGGTGAAAACGGAAGAAGATTCATCCCGATCCTTCCCGGCAAAGAGGCTCGCTTGAGACCCCTGCCGATGCGGCAATCCGCGATGGATATCTTTTTTGTTGTTGAAGCTCCCCCAGCAAAACTTTCATCAAATTGCGCATTGCCAGGACTTTCAACGTCCTGAAGTTTTTCACCTGCATTAGACCATCTAGACTCTTTCAATTGACTTGTTTTGGCCTTTTCTAACCTCTGTTCCGACTCCAAATCTATTCAGGATGATGCTCCGGTCGGCACGCGGAAGCTCCGCGTTTGCAGCTCCTCGATCAGCTGCTAAACCGAGGGCAACAGCGCATGCATTGAGAGCCTCGCCAACGACACATTTCACAAGCAATTCGCTAGTAACTGCCTCTCGATCGATATATACAAGACGGCCCTCGTTCCTATCAACTCCTTCATCTTCAACTAAAGCGTACCGAGCTTCGACCCAACCCCGCTTCCAGAGATCCTTCCACGCAACAGCATACACAATGGCAGGCACACGGGCAGAGACAGATGCCTTCGGAGAGGTGCAGGTTCCTGCAGACAAATACTGGGGTGCACAAACAGAACGATCCTTAGAGAACTTCAGGATCAACCAGCCGCAGGACCGCATGCCACCTCCCATCATTCGAGCATTTGGTATTCTGAAGGGTGCAGCAGCAACAGTCAACATGAGATACGGACTCGGTACAACTCGCCCAGACTACCCTCATTGCATGTAGGCTTACGATTTCGACAGATCCTGAGATCGGCAAAGCTATTCAGCAAGCTGCTGCAGAGGTAGCAGACCTCAAGCTGATCGACCACTTCCCACTCGTTGTCTGGCAGACTGGCTCCGGCACCCAATCGAACATGAATGCGAACGAGGTGATTTCGAACCGAGCAATCGAGATACTGGGCGGGACGATGGGCACCAAGAAACCTGTTCACCCGAACGACCATGTCAACAAGAGCGCCTCCTCCAACGACACCTTCCCTACTGTCATGCACATTGCCGCGGTCCTGGAGACTGAAAACGAGCTCTTGCCCGCCATCAAGTCACTTCGAGAGGCTCTCCAAAAGAAAGTCGAGGACTTCGAGGCCAAGAACATCATCAAGATTGGACGAACCCATCTCCAGGACGCTACTCCTCTCACTCTTGCGCAGGAGTTTTCAGGATATGTGGCACAACTAGACTCAAGCATCAAGCGCGTGGAATCTTCTCTTCCCGACCTCCGCCTGCTGGCACAAGGAGGCACTGCTGTTGGGACTGGAATCAATACCTTTGTGGGATTCGCTGAGGGAATTGCCGAGGAAGTCACTAAGATGACTGGCACAGAATTCAAGACTGCACCCAACAAGTTTGAAGCACTGGCGGCACATGATGCTCTTGTTCAAGCTCACGGCTCACTCAATACTCTTGCAACTTCCCTGACCAAGATTGCGCAAGATATCAGATACCTCGGTTCTGGGCCTCGCTGCGGTCTCGGTGAATTGGCTCTGCCAGAAAACGAACCTGGCAGCAGTATCATGCCAGGAAAGGTCAACCCTACACAATGTGAGGCGTTGACTATGGTCTGCGCACAGGTGATGGGGAATAATGTTGCAACTACGATCGCTGGCATGAACGGACAATTTGAATTGAACGTATACAAGCCAATCATTATCCGAAACTACTTGCACAGTACCCGTATCCTCAGTGATGCGATGAGGAGCTTTGAGAAGAATTTGGTGGAGGGGCTACAAGCGAACGAGGACAAGATTACCTCGATTATGAATGAGTCGTGAGTTCTTTTTCTCCTTACATGCAGAGCAAATCATTGACTTCAACACAGACTCATGCTGGTCACCTGCCTCAACCCAAAGATCGGTTACGACATGGCCAGCAAAGTTGCTAAGAACGCACACAAGAAGGGCCTAACACTAAAGGAATCCGCTATGGAGTTGAAGGCTTTGAGCGAGGAGGAGTTCGACGCTCTCGTGAGACCTGAGCTGATGATTGGACCGAAGGAGTACAAGCCATAAATCTAGACCATGACGACGAGCAACTATAGAGCGTGTATATCTTCTTGCACAAAGTTTGGCTGGCTTCGACTGGAAGAATCGATAACACGGGTGGACATTACGAGCAGATGAAATTATCTGATGCACATCATCATCCCAAAGCGTTTCAGAGTTGGCTTGCAACGCGGTAGGAAGTGTATGTTTTCACTGATTCTTGACCAATGTTTGCCTTCAGCAAGTCGTAATGGGAGAAGCCACTGCTAGGAAGTTCTATAAAATAACTTGGCCGCCCTCTATCTACGTCTGCTGTCTTTTCATCCGCCGAAATGTCCGCCGCCTGTTCAGTTTTGCCAATTCATACCTCCTGATTTGCGGTTATTTGGTAAGCGAGGCCAGTTGTTGAGGAGTTTTGATCAATCTCACCTCCTGCCGAGTTCATCTTGCCCTTCTAACTCTGTTCAGTGTAGTGCTGAACTTCCATCCGGTGTTCGAGGGTCATGAGACGGTCCGATGTGGGGCTCATCTCAAAGGCTCATCTAAAACCTCTCGTATCTCAACAGTCGGATGGAGACAAATTGGCACACTCTCGATGCATGACTGCTGCTGAACTTTGTATCTGAGGTTCTTCTCGCCGCTCAGGTGCCGTTCTCAGCTGCCAAGCCCCCCTGAGCCATTCTGCGAGCCTTGTCTCGCTGCAATAGGTCGTTCAAGCGCTGTCTAGTTCTCATATCCTGCGACCCCGCAGCTGCACTAATCGTAACTTCTTGAGCTGAAACTGCGATCGGATGATTTGTTTGAGACGATTCGAAATGTAATGTTCTGCCATCGTCTTCAAATATGCGTCTCAAGTAATCTCCCGTGCTTTTGATTCCTGATGGGGCCCACTCAGAGTACTTCGACGCTGTTCGGGCCTCTTCATAATCCTTGTATTCGGTAGTGTCGTTCTGACTCGAGTTCGCGGAAACCAGAGGGTCGTAGCTGACAGAAATAGCAATGAAGAGTCGCAGAGGAAGATGCAGATATTCCCTCGCTCCCCTGCTCGGCAGCGTTCTGAGAATTGAAGCAGAACCGCTCGTCAACTCAAGTAGAGCTTTTCGAACTAGACTTTGAACGCAGAAGCTGTAGAATACGGATAGGAACCAAGTCTGCTTGTTTCGCTGATTGTCTTTCTTGAAAAATACCCTCGAAAGCTCGTCTATATAGAGTTCGATATGCTTGGTCAGCATATCTATGCTGTCGAATTTGCATGCCCCCGATAGGCAATAGCTGTGCGAGTCCCCGGCCATGCCATATGTTTTGCAGCGTAAGACTTCGAGACAACTACGCAGGCATAGGAATGAATACGCAATGAGCTGATCCTATAGCATTAAGATCGGTCAATGTTCTAGTTTGACAGGGTGGGTGTGAGAGCTTACGCTTTGTACTCTAGCTTGATAGACTGTTGCTGAGGACAATAATGTGGCCAAGTTCTCAAATGAGTCGTTCTCATCAAGAATCCTTACGGCCTCAAGATTCGCGGACATTTCCCAGACTGTTTCCAAAAGACGTTCTTTTAGTTCGTCAAGAGCCAGCCAAGCATTGGGAGTAAGCGTTGAATCCAATGATGCGCAAGAACGAGCAATTCTCCCAAGAATCAAGTGCCGAATGTCTGCTACAGCTGGGTCATCGAGACTGACTTTCTCTTTCATCCACATCTCACGTTTCTGGCTGTCATTCCAAAACTCAGCATTAATAGAGTTTCGTGCTGTAGAGTTAGGGTGGAGACCGCTGATACTACCGTGCTCGTATGCTTTGGGACAAAGTATTACCGATGGCATTCTTGATTTGAAATCCCCGCGATGACACCCCAAGCATTCCCAATTGGACTTACTGCCCTTTGGACAGAGGATGCAGGGATCGTGAGGGTCGCACTATTATGAATATTGGTAAATGAAGCCGGAAATTTCAGGTTGACTTACTGTCTTTCTCAGAAATTTGCACCTCCAGCATGCTCCAACTTCTTTAACTGCGTTCATTCCTGCTCGAGCCAAATCACTCAAAGGACCACGCCTCCCTGATGTAGCTGACCCCACAGAGGCTTGACTCCTGTGAGAGTACGCAGAACTCTGCTCAAATATGATTTCTTGACATCCTGTGCTTCCTCCACTCTGAATGCTATCCGTCCTGCTCGTTGGTCTGGTATATGGCGGTGAAGTTCGAGGCATGCTTTTCCAAACCGGCACGGTCAGTTCTGTAGCCGAGCGTCCGACATTTGTAGTATAAGAGGGCGTAAGGTTTACATCAGATACGCTGGTATAGGACGTTTGGGTCGCGAGAGCTCGGGAATTGAGGCCGAAAGGATGTTTCGAAGCTTCGGGTTGCAAGAGCGCTCCCGACATAACAGGAGGATGCACTCTTTGACGGTGACTTATTAATCTGTCTTTCATGATAAAGCTCTTTGTACACATAGTGCACTTGTACTGGTAGATCTTTTTCGAGTGACTCCGCGAGTGATAGGGCTGGATCGCCTGGACAATTGGCACCGGGCTTAAATCCTCGGAAGTGGCAATAAGTCCATCATTATTTGCCGCAGTCGGGGAGTGTCTGGTAGTAGTTAAGGAAGGCACAAGTTCTTGCTCCTTGCATTTTGAGGTTACGCTCGTGGCCATTTCATCAAGGTCTTGCATCATGGTGTCAGTGATGTTGGCGTGCAACCCCGAGTTGGTGGTTCCCGAAAAGTTTTGATATGAGTGTCGCCCATCTTCTATTATGCTGTTGGTGTTTGTTGTACTCCAAGTACTAGAAACGCCATCTTCAGCCCACCTATCAACAGCATCCTCGTGAAGATCCAGGAATTCGAAGTCGGTTTGATGAATTTCTGGACTGAGGATTCTGGGTTCTGGTGTTCCTACGTCACAGCTAAGGCTCTTATCTCCATTGGATTGCACTGGTACTCCTCGACTGACTTTTGCAGTTCTTGTCGAAAGAGAGTATTCATACTCTAGGCTCATGCTATGAGCTACGGCCTGGAGAGTTCTCTGTTCCAAACCGGACGGGTTGGTAAAGGAGATATCGGCTCTAGATAACTCATTCTTGAACAGGAGTATTTGGGAGTATAATACAAGGTTGGATGGGATGTTCATATCTGTTCCTGTCAGCAACGAATGTCACATCACATGTCAAACACTTTACCAACACCTTGCAGCTGGGGAGAGAAATCCATGATTAGGGAGTAGAAAAGTCTCGAGGACCACTTTAACTTGCGTCAGAGCCTTTCTCTGTATATCCATAGGCAGGCACCCGGCCGCCGGGTAGGCAAGGCTGAGGACCGCAAGGGGTCACTTAGCATTGGTAAGATATAAGGTGGAGGGGGGTACCCGCAGCTTGAGACAATAACCAATCGTCAAAAAAGGATATTATGCAAAAGTCCTATAATGAGATGTGGAATGATTACTCTGTTCCTCAAAGTCCGGATGTGAATCGCATCACGGAAGGTGGTCTCCAAATTGGGAAAGATGTGGTAATAGAGATTACTGACGTTTATGCAGCAATTATCTCGCGGCTAATTCTAGATTCGATTAGGACTCCGTTAGTTGAGAACAATGATTCACTCAAACCACACCCCTCGACGCCAGAGCTAAACTCAAAATGAGTGGACCACCATAAATCCTTGCAGCTTGCAGGGGCCAATTATCGACAACACACGACCGCCTCGAAAAGCTCAGTTCATGAAGGAGAAAACTCACCTTCATGACCGCCAGCCAACCTTTTCTAATTATAAGGACCACCGGGAAATCAATAGGCGGTCCTTCGCTGGCATAGGTCGGAATGAGTACAAAAAGGAGGCCTCGCTGCAAGTGCAGCCCAAAGTCTCCACTCTCCGATGTCCCACCTCGTTGGAAGCCAATGCAGACAAGTATATCTCATACAACTGGTTGAAAACCTTCGTTTGCGACACAAATCATTCATCATGCAATGCATAGCACATCCCTCGCGGCCTGCGTCAAGCCCAGACCTGGACTCTCCTCTAAGGAGCGAGCCTCATAACGCTCCATGCTGTGATGTCAAGCACTGTAACTCCAAATCTAGACGCAGAGCAGACTCCTTGCTAAAGAAGTCTTCAACCTATTCTTCGATACAGACATGTACATTCAATCATTGCTACTACGCAACGGGGAAGGCGGACAAAATTAACGAGCCTGTGAGAAAGATGCACAAGGTGCCTCGTAAGTAAACGACTCTCTAAGCACGCAGTTCGCACTGACATGTGGATATTAGGGAATATCTTTCTAGCAACTGCAGACTACCAAGTCTCCACCCAGGCTGCGTCTGCAGAACGACAACGCGAAGGCCAACTCCATCCCCGCAGTCCATGCGCAGAAACCAGGAACGAGCAAAACACACCCTCGGAAACAATCAACACTCACGATTTCTCCACCGACTTGTCCACGATCGGGTCCAGCTACGAAACTTCGTACATCAGCGCCGCTTCCTCTCTCGACGACTTTGCGCTTTTCAATGAGCCCTCGATCTCATACCAAAATTCTGCTGTGGTTTTCTGCGGCATCGGACAATGGATAAACTCAAATACGGCTTTTGACTTTCAGCAAACAACTGAAGAAGTGCCCGATCTCCCGAACATGTCCATCGACCCTCGACTCATGAAGCCTCATATCCAGGAAGCGATGGCTGGGTTCGAGGCCTCTTTCTTTGGAAATATGGGTTATTGTGTGTTTGAGGACCTGTGAAGACATGGTGTGGATGGAGTAGCAAAAGATATGGTAATTGTGTCAAGGTAACTTGGCATTTCTTCACTTGAAGAAGTTGGTGGCATTTTGAAGTTTTGAAGATATAGTATATTTTGCATTTTCGAGGTTATTGTGTATTGGAGAATTTGTGATGAAATGGCGTGGCGTCGTGGGATTGGCCGGAGTAGGCATCCAGAGCAGTTGCGCCGTCTTCCTTGAACGGCGTACGGTAATGATCTTGATTGTGATGAGGAAAGGAGGAAAGGAAGAAGTTATGAACTTTGGCGGTCCACTAAAAGAGTGGGTACTAGACTTCAGTTGGCTCTCGTCCCGAAATTGGAAGGATGGGCTTCCTGCTCAATGCTCCTTCAACTCGTCTCAATACTGCCGTAATATTATACTCTCACATCATGGTATCTATACACATAAGACACTCGCTCACACAGCTGCAACCCAACTCATACCCACCACCTAATTATTCCTCATCATCCTCCTCAACCCCCAAATCCTCCCCATCAATCCATACCCATACCCCACCTCCACCACCGCCCTCGTAAACTCATATCCCCTCCCCGTATCCGGAATCGGATACCTAATCTGCTTCGGAATCGCCGTCCTAATACCCGCCCACCCCCATCGATCCTCACACACAGCCTTCAAATTGCACAGTCCCCTAAGACCCTCCTCGCCCGCAAACCTTCCATACCCGCTCCCACGCACACCACCAAATGGCAATTGAACCGCGTAATACGCGGCGAAATCGTTGACGGCCACCATGCCTGTTTTGAGGTGCTTGATACACGCTCTATTTTCCGTACCTCTTCGTCCGAAGACTGATGCTCCCAGACCGAAGTCGGGCGTATTGGCGATTTTACAGGCTTCTTGCGCGTTCTTGGCACGCATGAGGACGCAGATTGGTCCGAAGCACTCTTCGTTCGCAATGGCCATTTCTGGGGTGACGTCTACGAGGAACGTGGGCTGGAAGTAATGACCATGATGATGGACAGGGTGATTCAGTCTCTTTCCTCCAACAAGCAGACGTGCACCATCTTTCACAGCTGACTCAATGAGTTCCTCGAGTCTATCGAAAGAGGCGTTGGAGATCATGGCTCCCATATCGATTTGCTCACCCTTCGCTGCGTTAAGAATAGAGCCTACACGGAGAGCTTTGATTCGTGGCTCGAGGGCTAGAATGAGTTTGTCATAGATCTTTGGAGTGGCGATGATACGTTCGATGCCAATGCAATTCTGTCCAGCTGCTTGGAAAGTTCCGCGAAGTAGAATCTCGATAATGCGCGGAAGGTCGTTGACAGCTGTATCGAGCACAATTGCAGCATCTTTCCCACCCAATTCCGCAACGACAGGCGTCAATGACTTTGCTGCCGATGCAGCCACTAGTTTGGCAACTGGTCGACTGCCAATGAACGTAACATGCGAGATAGACGGATGAGACGTCAAGTAATTCGCAGTTTGCGGCCAGGTAACAACAGTTTGAACAAGGTTAGAGTTATGCCCACAGACTTGGAGTGCTCCCTTGACGATCAAAGAGAAGTAGCTGACGCTCCAAGCCGTATTCTCAGACGCCTTCACCACAATACCGTTTCCAGAGAAGATAGCCGAAATCATAGGCCCAACCAAGTTATGGAAGGGATAATTCCACGAAACCAGGGCTGCGACAACGCCGAGAGGCTCGTATTCGACATGGTTCTTCTTGTATGCCATCAGCAAATTCGTTGGTCTACTGGAAGGTCGCAAAGCTTTCTCGCCATGTAGAATTGTCCACCGTAGTTTCTCGACTGTAACTAGAATCTCCCCAAGCGTAGCATCGACCATAGTCTTGCCCGAATCGAGACACGCAACCTTGCAGATCTCTTCTTGATTCTGGATTACGAATTCTTGTATGCATCGGAGGACTTGTCGGCGCTGCGTGAAGGTTGTGTATTTCCATCTCTCCTGGGCTGACTGAGCTTTCTCGATTGCGCGGTCGATGCCCTCTGGTGTCTGAGGGTTTACGAGTCCAAGGAACTCGCCAGTCGCTGGAGCGTAGCATTGAATGGCTGTTGAGCCGGGAGCCTGCTTCAGGTTAGCGACAAGTTGGCACGAAAGCAGAACTTTGTACCTTAATCGAAGGCTTCTCCAGAATTTTTCCGTCTTCTGCAGGGTTTGGTGGATCTATCTTGTACTTGATAATTGGCTCCGCACTCGTCCATTCTATGAATCTGATCATACAATACATCCATACGCAGACGAAGGTCGTTCCGCCAATAATTGCGACGAGGAGAAAAGTTTGGCTGAAAGCTGTCAATAACAGTCCAGTGGAATTGCGGTGCGGCACATACGTCTCCTGCCAAGTCAAACCCTCCAAAGTGAACCCTTCAAACACTCCTCGCCATTTCTCTTGCTCTGTCTGGCCTGCCATGCTGCCAATTCATGGAGCTGTTCGAGGGAAAATGGGCAGATTTGGGGGTTTGGAGTTTTGCTGCAAAAAGCTCTTGCAACCCAGAATTCCAGTTGCAGAGGTCACCGAAGTAATTAGAATGTCGGCATCGCACAGAAGAACGTATAACTGAAGTAATGAGAGACTGAGTGAGTGACAAGAAAGCGCAAAGAGAAAATTGGTGGCTCTTCACGCGTCGTTAGTTGGAGTCTGGGGCAGGGGCGCTCGAGCCATTCAGGCTGAAGCCTTGCAGTTGCAGCCGGGAGAAAAGCATTCGCTCGTCTGCCCGCATTAAGGGTCTTAGGCGAAAAGGGAAAGGAGGGGGGGATGGGGGAGAGTGGAAGATGCTGATCGTTCTAACCAATTAAATGCTCCTCAAGATATTTTTAGACAAAAAATACTTAGAATCCAAAGATACCCAGAATCTAAAGTTACTTAGAAGCCAAAGTTACTTAAACTCCAAAGTTATTCAGAATCCAAAGTTGCTTAGGTGCGCATAAATTAGAAGCGGCATATTAGAATCGGAAGTTAAGAATTTAAAATTTCTCAACATTTAAAGAAAACATAGTGAGATTTAACGGACATTTGGAATCCATAGACGTTTTGAATCTCGAATTCGTAGATCAGCGCTTTTGTTTGCTAATAACTCAATACTAGTATGTTCATGAAGCTCAGCGCCCAGACCCTACCATAAATAGCCCCTATCATACATGCAACCATTTTTAGTGATAAACACCACCGCTTACGCTCGATCAACGCTCAAATCCATGCCGCAAAACATCATGCCACGTAATAATCATCACTCATTCCTCGTCTTCACTCTCCTTAATATTCGTCGTGCCCTTCTTACTCTTGCCCTTGCCCTTGCCCTTCGATGCCTTAGGCTTCTCACCATCTGATGTCTCTGGTTTTACCTTTCTCAAACCGGTTCTGGTCACAAGGTGCTCAATCGGGCAAGAAGTATCGTTCCATTCCTTCGATCCAGGGCTTGTTCCTGCCTTGCATCGATAACAGGCCTTGCCGTGGCGAATAAACAGCTGATGCAGCGAGTACTTCAAATGATCCGGGACCTTAACCTCGCAGTGACTATAGGTCTGATCTCGAGTAGCCTTCGGGGGAACCCATCCAAGCCACTTGCAATGTCGCCAGACGTGAGTATCGACCGCAAAGCTGGGACGACCCAAGCAGAAGAGAATCACACAAGAAGCTGTCTTGACTCCAACACCCTCAAACCGGGTCATACCCTTCATAGCCTCTTCAGTGGGCAACTCGATGAGGTGATTCAAAGAGAGCATATTCTCCTGCAATCGTGCAATCTCGGCATCCTTCTGGCCTTCCGTCTCAAACTTCGCACGAGGGATCTTGGTCTGCTCATCAGTCTCCTTCTCCTTCAATAAAGCCTCAAGAATCTGAGTGTTCTCATTGTGGACATCTTCAAGAACCTTCTTGATGTACCTTGCCTTGACATTTGCAAGTCCAGCTGCTCGAATGGCAGACGCGATGGTTGAAACTGTGGCTCCATGAACTGCCTCCCATTTGATGCTACCTTTGCCGGTGCCGGCAGTTCGGATTCCAAATTTGTACTTCAAGCCGATCAAAGCCTTGTTGGAGTTTGCCGTTGTGGTAGCTGCACTCAGCAAGGTTCTGAGTAGAGCATCAAGCACGTCGGGGACTTCGCCACATCCGGTGACTTCCAGAGAAGGGGGAGGGACCACATCTGGAGCTTTGACTTCTCCATGAAGCTCGGAAAGCAGCCGATTGACTTCCTCACATGCTTCAACCGTAGGCATCGAGTGAGTGGGGAAAGGCGAGGTTCCGGGAGTAAGTCGATATGAGCGAGCCTTGCTGCTCGGCTCCTTCGGGACTGGGACTTTTTCGGATGTACGTTCAACTTCTTTGACCTTGGCGAGAACATCTTCGGACGTAATGACTTTGACATTCTTGCGGGTCGCTCGCTTCTTCTTCGGGGGCTTGTCTTCCTCGTCGTTGACCTCGCGTATGAATTCCTCGGCAATGGAATCGTTGACTTGAATGCTTGCATCTGAGGATTCTGGAGTTGCAAGATTGGCTTTCTTTGCACGGCCACGAGTTTTTCTCTTGCCAAGTACCGATTTGTTGGTCGACTCTTGAATTGCCCGAACAGGTGAACCTTCCAAATTGAATCCCATACCGTGGGGTTTGACCCATTCGTCAGCCATTATTGTGGTTGTCACTAAGATAGGGGTCAGATTAAAGATATGATGGATTCAAAGCAATTTTGAGGAAGGTTTGTAGTGGTGCCTGAGTGGTGACGATGACGATGTGATTTCGCTTCCAGAACCAAAGCAGCGGGACGTGAGGCAGCTCACAGACCAAGACGGCAGGTCGTTCGGTCGCGAGCAGTCAATCAAAATTGCTGAATTCTGACAACTCGGAATTTGCGGTATTGTAGTTTATTTGGAATCTTGGGTGATAGGAGTCAGAATGATAGGGGTAAGAGGATGGTCGTTTATAATTTCTCGTTGCGGTGAGTTTTCAAGGTGTTGGATGTAGATGTTGAGGTTGTCGCTAGAAGGAGCGAATGAGGCCGACTGTGGCTTGAATTTCTCACAAGCGAGGCGCACCGACCATCAGCCTAAAGCGGCTGATTATTATGACAAAGCGGCGCCCCTAGCACATACTTGATCAGTTACCTAGTTACAGGAAAAGTTGAGGAGAGTGAATTGAGTGGCACCACTACATTGTATGAAGTTTGTTCCATGCGGAATTCATGAATGAGAATATCTCAGAACACTTACTAACGTCAACCATGTTGGATTGACATCCAGACCGCTGATGAAGGATTCTGAAAGTGAAGGAGTTAGAAGTAAAGAAGTTAGGAGAACAAGAGGAGAGTTTCGTTGGATGTTTGTAAGAGGGCATATCGCCTTGTCGGATATTTGTGAGAGGGTCTGTCTTTTCATCCGATATTTGTGAGAGACGGTCTTGTTGAATACTGGTACAAAATTTTGGTTTAAGTAGCCGTCAAAAAGGAGGTATGGCATCGTTTCGTCCGATTTAGGCGAGAAGTAGTGGAAGCCTGAGTTGCAATCGCCAGACAAAAACAAAGTGATCGTGAATTGATAGGACAATGGCAACGAGAGCGATTCATCGAGCGAGAACAGTTTCAAGCGGGCACAACCCGCCTAAAGCAGAATTGGCACCCGCAGACTGAATGCCTTGCCATTACAACACATGTGACTGCCCGCAAGGAATATATAGCGAAATGCATGAAAGAGTTGACCTTTCTTTTCTTCTTGAGTTCAAAGATTGTAGGGATGTTTGGTCGCTCTGAATGCTGAGTCGCTCTGAAAGTTGGGTCTCCATAGCGTGAATGTTTCTACGCAACTGAGAGACACGACCCCAGCTGAGAGATGCGGCCACATGCTACTGAAATTCCGGAATATATAAAGGATAGATGTGAGAATGAAGCGAGAGTTGAAAGAAGCGTGGAGCAAAACTGATCGCTATACCGAATGAGCCTTAATGCCAGATGGCCCAGATCATATCAAATCCAGTGAGTCTTTCTACCAGCCAAGCAGCCCTCCATGCCGGTCAAGGCACATGCAGTCATGAGATTTATGTATCCGTGGCTTGTGCCGGCTGTCCCGTCGGAAGTGACGGCTATGTAAAAAGTTGATTCCTCGAGAGATGCCACGAAAATACGTGACTGGTAGCCTGGAAGTCCGCCGAAGCTTGCGATGAATATATGAAAGATGAGGCTCCATATTCTGTCGCAAGTAGTATCTCATCGGGTGTAGCATTGATGATTAGACGCTGAAGCAGAGACTCTGTCGATGGATGATGCGACGGATGTATGGCAGCTGATGAGAGCCCGTGTTTTAGAGAAGTGCGACGAATATGTTGATGCTATACAAATGGGAGAGCGGAAGACAAGTCTCAGCTGAGAAAGCCTTCTCGATCAGATGCACAAGCTGCAGATGACTGAGATGCTTTTTGAGGTGATGCCATGGAGGTGATACAGAGAGTGATCGTGCCAGGAATCTGGAAAGTATGGATGAGGTGAGAAGATATGCAACGAAAAAGAAGACGAGCAAGAGGTGAAAGATACGCAATAGAAAGGAAGGAGGCAATTGACGAAAGGTAAAGACGTATCCGACGCAAGGAATGAAGGTCGGCGATGAAAGGTAAGAAGGAAGATGAGATTTGAGAGGCTTGAATATCTTGACTCGGAATCTCAGGAGGTGGACCTCGACCCCTGTAGCAGAGAGGTCAAGAATTACTTAAAACATCTATGAGAGAAGGGATGCATAGAAGACTTGAGACTCAGCGAGCTCCAGTTCAAGGCTCAGCTTAAAGACGAACATTGAAGTAGACTCAAATTCTAGAGGCAAAGTTTGCTCGAGCAGAGTAAACAATTCTTGAAACAATCACAAGGCTCAATATTTGGAAAACGGAAACAGAGAGTGCACGGGTCACAAGGTGAAGACGAAAGGAAATTGTGAATGTTCTGCATGTGATTGTACTGACTCCTCAAACTACCTCCAGATGACGATGATACAGCCCAACCCTATGTGCACCGTATCCAGATATACAAGCCACCTGCGCCGAAATACAAACAAGTTCCTCACTCGTAACCTCTCTGAGGCTCGGTCGCAAAGTTGTGCAAGCTGCAAACACAATTAGTATTCATTTTCGAGACCAAAGTGAGTGACTAACCTGATATCATGACGATCCCGAACAGAAGGGCTACCTGACCCATCTCTCTCGTGCTTGCGTCCAACACGGCCGCTTGCACCGCCGTTGGTGCATATCTCGGATTCAGGAACAACCTGACCATCCGGAGCAACGACTGCACCGCTTGTAATCAGCGCAAGCTCCTTGTGACCAGCGACTCCATTAAGCACAGCTTCCTTAGCACTCTCCAAAACCTTCATCTTCTTGCTCTCGCCTCGAACCCGCTCAAGATGTGCGAAGTAGGCTGGGTCAACCGGAGTAACATATTTTCCGCAGAAAACACCGACTTCGAATTCCTGGGTGGGGCCTCTGGGTGAAAGTTCTGCACATGCGGCCTTCAAGTCCTCAAGCGACTGGTAGACAACCTCTTCAGCGCCAATGTGTTCAGCAATGGCAATTCGATCACGGTTGTGTGCAATAAGCTCTTGAGGAGAAGCAAGGTCAATGCCGTAGATATGGGCGTGCGTAATCGGAGGAGCGCTAGAAGCAAAAATAACCTTCTTCGCACCGGCTTCTCGAGCCATGCTGACAATTTCTCGGCTGGTTGTACCACGGACGATGCTGTCGTCAACGAGGAGAACAGTCTTGCCTTCGAACTCTGATGGGATGGCGCTCAGCTTTCGGCGAACAGACTTCTGGCGAGCTCCTTGGCCTGGCATGATGAAGGTTCTAAAGACATAGCGGTTCTTGACAAAGCCTTGGACGTATGGCTTATTGAGGTCCTCTGCCAAACTAGCTGCAGAGGTGTTAGATGTTTCAGGGATCGGAATAACCACATCAATCTCTTTGATGCCTGCTGGGCCAAGCGTGTCACGAAGAGTCTTGGCAAGCTTAATTCCCATCTTTTGCCGGCTTTGGTGAACGCTGATGCCATCGATGATGGTGTCTGGACGGGCAAAGTAGACATATTCGAAAATATCGGGAGAATATGCAAGTTGAGAGACGACTTGGCGGAAGACCGGAGCAAATCCTTTACGGATGATAACAGCTTGGCCAGGAAGAATGTCCACGATGTTGGAGAAGCCGAGTTGGCGCAGTGCGACCGACTCCGAAGCCATCATGTAATCCATAGCTCCATCCAGGCTTCTCGAGGGCCGAGAGCCAATAACCAAGGGTCGGATGCCATACGGATCACGGAAGCCAAGAATACCAAAGCCAGCAAGCATTGCAGTGCAAGCCCATCCACCAACACATCTCTCATACATCCGAGCCAAGCTGGCGAAAAGATCCTCCTCATTCACACGGGCCTTTCCAGTCTCATTCAGCTCATTGGCGAAGATATTCAGCATAAGTTCGCTGTCAGAGTCGGTATTAATGTGTCGGTGGGCGGAGACATCGAGGAAGTCCCGGAGCTTCTCCGCATTGATCAAATTACCATTATGCGCGAAGGTAATACCGTATGGGCTGTTAACGTAGAAGGGTTGGGCTTCGGCACTGGCGCTGCTCCCGGCGGTAGGATATCTCAAATGTCCTAGGCCCATGAAGCCAGGGAGATCTTGAACGCGGGATCCATCATGAAAGACCTTCGCGGCCATGCCATTTCCCTTACACTGGTATATGCGACCGCCTGAAGCACAAGTAGCTATTCCACAGGCATCTTGTCCGCGGTGTTGGAGATAGTAGAGGGCATCGTGCAAGTCGGCGGCGGCAGCGGTCGAGCATCGCTCGTCAATATCGCCGAGGATGAGGCCTAGAATACCGCACATCTCGTCTGATGGGTAATTGGGAGCCTAGAAGCTATGAGAGACCGGTCAGCGCGAACAAAGAAATCGATGCTTCGGGGTAAGGCGGTGGGATTCTTGGCAGGTCAGAATAGACATGTTTATCCTCAATATGTGTTGCAGAAGTCTAACATCATTGATATGGAGTTCATCATACAGAAATCGTGATTAGGCTCAGAAGCTGGCAGATACTTACTTGTGGTGCTCTCAAGAAGTTGGAATTTGTCGAACGTGGAGGGACGCGATGAGCGCGGATAAGGGTTCGATAGCGCGAAGATGATGCTCAGTCGGAACCGCAAAAGTCGGAGTCCTCGGTCAAGAGCAAGATGAGCTTGAAACTCGAATCTGCGCGAAATTCGAAGTGTGGGACCTGGGGAAAGACCCACGAAATTTTGACGTCGTGGAGAACATTTTGGAAGGTTAAAGGTTCGCATCCGGACTGCACTGGATGAAATAGAAAAAAAATTCTTTCGGGTAACTTTCCGTTGGATGCGGGGCATTTCATGCAGCCACAAACGCCAGTTGCAGCATAATAGAGGCATCTATCATTTAGGGCTGTGCTTCTTGTCATGGAAATTTTGAGTTTCTGCTATACGAGAGTCATTCTTGTACATAACTTTTGCTTACTGTTATAAACATTTCCATCTTTTCGTCACAATCATGCAATCAGGCCCCAGTCCTTGTGATTGGCCAATGAAGTCGTTTCAATGGCTGAAAATTTAGCCGGTGTTATCCGATGGCAACCTTGCAGCCTCTTCTATATTCTATATCTTTGCACTCGCGAATGTCAATCAATATGCATCATCTTCGAAATCGTTTTGGCTGCCTCGAATCGAGCCCTAGATTTAGTTGCTTGCCTCGTGGAGGGTCTTTTGCAAGTACAACCAGTTCTGAAGTGCTCGAGAACTGACTGCTCCTCTAGCCTGGGTTGGGCTTCTAGTTCAGGGGTCATCAGCCAGGCGGGATCTCAAACGTGTGCTTTCCTTTTGCGAAATGAAAGTTGACAAGTCATGAACTAGGAGACCTCATGCTCTTACATCTGACTTTAGTGTTACTGCACAGTGAACACAGTTCTGAAAGCCTCCATTTCTATCTTCTCCGTATTGCCTTTGCCTTTGGTCCAGGTCGTTCCTCATTTCAGGCTAGGGCTGGTCACTATTATTCAAACCTCGTTGTCTCATTTTCTTACATCCATTACTGAAAGTTTAACCAAGAAGCTGCTTATTGAACCCCTTTTAACAGAAGTGAGATTTCTGCAGACACCCATGTGTTAGCCAATGACAAGAAGCACCCTCAGCCTTCTGGAAGGCTTCGTCTAGGCTTCCAAACCGCCCACATATCTCAGCAACATCAAGTTTTGTAACAATGCAGCAGTTAGAAGCACAATGTCAACTCCGTAATGCTCATGTCTGAAAGCGAGCAGACCAAGATGAAGGCCAACAAAGCGCGGTGGGATTATATTGACAGACAGGATCCTTCAGATCATCTCAACATTTTATGAGAATAGTAGCCCTCACACAACCCCTTTACTACCGCTGCTGCTATTCCAAGGAACTTTCCATCCACGCTATTCTATTTGGTTCCTCTGTGGAAGAACCGCTGAGTCGAGATCGACCTCTCGCCTTATACGGTCCTTATTCTTTGAGGCTGTGACGCCGCTTTCGACTGTTCTGATCAAATTCCATAACCAACGGAAATCGAAGAATCCAGACCATTACCACGACCTTTTTGGGAAGCTTCCGTTGAGGTTCTGGCTTTGGATTAATTAGACGAGACAATGCCTCCTCGCAAGCAGAGTGTTGTGGTCATTGATGACTACGACGATACTCCCATGGCCGATACTGTAGAAGAGGATGATCTGATCATACTTCCCTGTGGTACGTTGCAGATGATTTCATTTCTATTTCACTCCTTGAGTCCTTCTAAGAAAATGTTCAGAAGGTGAGGGAAAATTGTCTGTGGCAGGCCGTGGTTGACCTCTTTAAAAAGAACCCACTGGCTTTTCAAAATCTTCCAAGTCTAGCAAATTGAAAGTCATCCCCAATCCCGCGTCTCATGCTAGCAGGTCAAGAGTTGTGGACCTGGATGAAATGCCTATTTTCTTAACAGAAAAATATGAGGCGAGTCAAACGGCCAACACACTCCGTCAAACCTCAGCTACGTTTCGAAACCCGAATTGGGGACCAGGGCCATTAAAGTCGACCGCGGGCAGACCTGGTATGACGACTAGGCCACCAAACAATGATTCAGCTGGGCTGCGCAAATCTTTGAGTCGATCAGGTACCCTCTCTCCGTGGTCGATGACCGCACCTCTCGTTTCTACCTACGGGTCTGCTCAGGATCCAATCGTCCTCTTTGAGTACGAGGGTCGTGGCGAAAATGAGGCGCGGGCATTTTCGAATGCTTCTGTCCAGTTTCAACGCATCGACAGAGTCGTATCTTCGTTCTCAAGTGAAGAGCCAGGATCTTCTCGCCGTGGGACTCTCATCGTGCGTGACAGAGGAGAAAATGGCAGGACGACAGTGTTTGGTTCAGAAACACAACCATCCCGTCGAATTCAGAGCTTCCTACGAGATGTTGACGCAGAAGATGAGCTTGATGAGCTCGAATTGCTGGAAGCCTATGAGGAAAATGCACAGGTATCAAGAAAGCGTCTCCCTACAATATCTGAAGAGTCCGGACTGCAGGTGGAAGAGTTTTTTCAAATTGATTTACCACGAAGCGAGAGTCGACGGGCCTCACGGATGAGCAGAATTCCCCGCTGGAATCCAATGATAGTTGCCCCTTTCATAGTCTGCGAAACCTACGACCACAAAGGCATGAAATTGAAGCGAAATAAGACCGTGGAGCTTCAAGATGGTGGCTTCCTTCGCATCACCAGCATCGTCATGAATACAGCTACTGACGAGATCAAAGTTCGGGGTGTTTTCATGCTGAGATCTCGGGACATGAATGCCATGTTAGACAAGAAAGCCAACGAGATTGTCCTACGATATGAGCTTGACCTTGACAACTCCCGGAAGCCTGATGAGCAAGCAACTGTCGAGATTCCTCTCAACGACATTGTCAAACTCCGCAACGTCCGACTCACCAATGCCAAATTTCCTCTCCACAGAAATTGTGACCCATTGGAATACCGAAGGCAAGACGACCTCTGCAAGTTCGGGAACTTGACAGTCCGGTGGAAATACACTGTCATATTCGCAACCGCTTATGGTAGGCGTCACAACAGTTTCAAGGAGCATAGGTTAGAGAGATTGCGAGAAGACGAGTGCCCAAAAGAATTTTCGATTTCGGATTCTACTCGACGATTTGAATGGAGAGGAGAGACTGCCTTGGGCGGAGCTTACCAACCTGCAATTCATGGGGATGGGACTCGACTTCCGCAAAGTCCAGCTGTGAGCCCTATTCTGATTGAGATTGAGGATTCGCCTGAGCCAGAACAGCTCATATCTCCTCGTGGTTCAATAAATCATGTTTCAAACTCTGGTATTGAGAGCCGCAAGAACTCCACATTGGCCAGAAATGAATCTTCTATAAAAAGGGCGAAACGCAAGCACAGTGGCTTGGACTCAGTTTCTGAGGAACACACTTCAGGCTCCGGAGGACAACAGAAGAAGATGAGGCATGAGGAGCCTGATTCTGTGGAGGAGACCAGACAGGGAATTTCAAGAATGAGTCTTGAGATACAAGAGATCCCTTCTTGGAGAAAGTTTTCAGTCATCATCGACCTCTGCTCCGACCCGAAACCCTCAACCAGACTTCCCTCTCTCCCCAAAGAGATCGACCTTACCAAGTCTGACCTCTCTACACCACCAGATACCGGGAACATACACTCCTCTTCTACCTCGAAAGCGCCAGTCACCAGGTCCGCAGGCCAAAAGCTTACCTACGGCGACGCATTCTGCGGTGCCGGCGGCGCCACTCGTGGAGCCATCATGGCAGGACTGCGACCACTCTGGGGTTTCGACCACTGGAGCTGCGCAACTTCCACCTGGCGCGCCAACTTCCCCTTCGCCAACTGCTATCAAAAAGCCGCCCACGAATTCGTCGACTACGCCAAGCGCTTTGAAGCTCAAGGCTACTCTTACCCCATGAAAGTGGACATCCTGCATCTCTCCCCACCATGTCAGTTCTTCTCACCAGCTCACACAGTTAATGGCCCGTACGATGAAGCCAACACCGCGAGTCTCTTCGCCGTACAAGCCGTCATCGATGTCTCAAAGCCAAGAGTCGTGACGCTGGAGCAGACATTTGGGATTACCAGCCCAAGATTCAGATTCTACTTCAACTCTCTGATCCAGATGTTTACAACCCACGATTTTTCTGTGAGATGGGCCATCAAGCCTCTCGCGCAATGGGGCTTGCCACAACGCCGGAACAGGTTGATTATTATCGCCTCTTGCCCAGGCGAAGTCCTCCCCGCCATGCCAGCACACACACACTCCGAGGACGGCTCGGGAGGCCTCAAGCCCTACGTCTCTGTCAACTCAGTCCTGGCGTCCATCCCCCCCAACGCCCCAGACCACAACATAGACGAAGTTATGTTCCCGATCCGCAACTCTACATGCAGACAGCTTCCTCCATATGATGGGAACAAGATCTTGCCAAGAGCGATGACGACGAGTGGAGGGCAGAATTACCATCCAAGTGGGACGAGGGATTTGACGAAAAGGGAGTATGCCACGTTGCAGGGGTTTCCGCTGAATCATGTTTTTCTGGAACCGTATGTGAAGAAGCAGATTGGGAATGCGGTGCCGCCGTGTGTGGCAAAGGTGCTGTTTGAGAGTTTGAGGAGGGATTTGGATCGGGCGGATGGGGTTTTGGAGGAGGCGGTGTTGATTGAGTGAGTTTGGGGAAGAGGAATTGATATGCTTTGGAAATGCAACGGCTATTTGAGGAGGGGCGTAAAATCAATTGGGATCGGGTTGATGAAAGTGCTTCTTTTTCTGCTTTAGAAGATAATACATTACTACACGGTACACAAAGCAGCTGACGATTCCCTCTTACTTCTCTGTACCTTTCTCGAACATGTTCACACACCTCCAACGAGGGCACATTGCCTTCATACATGCCTCCTCATGGACATATCTCTCACAAAATGGTAAAGAGGTGCATACAGGCAGAAGCAGAACAAAGATGAATGATGCAGAATCATCAACTAGGCGGTAAAGCGACATCCATTTGCAGAACGCAAGCACGAGTGGCAGAGAAATGATCAATGCCGTACCTGGCAGTTTGAAGGCATCCTCAAAAGGTACACTCCGGACCCAAAAAAAGCTTGAAACCCGAGTTTTCACCAATACCTCATCCCCCATCCACGCAATTTAATTGCCCCGACATAGGATTGTAGAGCTGTTCATGCGCTTTAATTTGAATTAAAAATGAAGCTTGCGCTCCTGATATTGGTTGAGAAACATTTATTTCAAATCACGACTTCTAGAACTCGTGGCCGAAGTGTACTATGTGTAGATGCTATAAAGATGAGGGTGGTGAAACTGGAGTCATCGGCAGGATTCCAGCACGAGTGGTAGAGAATATGATGAACGTTGCAGGGCTGATGAGGCTGGAAGAATGTGACAGAGTTGGGAGGGTTTGTCTGTGTAATTAACTTGTGAGAATACAGGTTAAGAACAGAGCAACAAGAGAGACTTAGAATCGAAGGCAATTGATAGAATTTCTTCGAAAAATTACATTACTATGGTGAACTAGGATAGAAGCCCCCTGATGAAGATATGCTGAAAACGGTAGAGGCTCTATAGCACTCCACTGGGAGTAAGTACAAGAATTGTGGGCAAAAGGCGGGATGAGCACGGAGAGATTGGGGATGATGGAATACCTGGGAGTAACCAGTTAGCAAAGGGTCTCCTAAGAAGTTCCGAGAAGCAGGGTAACGAGGTTGAGGAGCTCAGTGATCTTGGTTAGAAATGTTCATGACTTTTAAAAAGTTCACTATTTTCAGTGCATTTGTTATAATCATAGCGGATGTCGGTGGATGTTCGAGAGGAAGAAATATTCGTACCATCTTCCGCTGAGCAACGATGTATGCTTTCATCAGCCATGACAAACTCCCAACAATAATACGGATAGAACCAGTAGAGGCATCAGCTGCTCGAGTCCACGAATATGCGAATACGTGGTTTTGGGGAACTAAATTATGTCTTCGAGAAGTCAGTACAAAGCTTCTCCAGTATAGACGAGACTGGAATGTGGTACGAAGGCAAGAATCAGAATATGTAAGATTGAATGTCATCCACAGGTATGATATAGCATCCCCGGCGAGGGAGCCACCATACCAGGTCGATCGCAAATTATATCATCATTGGATGGAGATGGGAAGAATGTACGAAAGGCCTCCAAACTCACCATTGATTGGAAAGAAATTCGAATTGCCGCTGTGCGAGCCAGTTGAAAATGAGCTTCAATGAGTGACACACTGAAAAAGAGTAATGACCTTGTGTCAAACGGTGTCGTTGCGTAAAATTGTTCCTAGAACAGGGGATACAAAGGTTGGGTGAGGTTTTGATGTTCCTCTGAAGACGGCAGCAGCAGAATTTCGCACTGCTCCATGCAAGGCTACCTTACCGCTTACAGCTAGCGCGAAAATAGGGTTGTTGGTTCTCAAGCGAGGGCGCACCCAGAAATTTCTCAATTTCGACAATCAATCGACTTCGACAAAACCCTCGACGACATTCGCCCAGTACGTTCTCTACAGCTTCCTCGCACTTCGATCACGTCAACTAATATCCGCGCTACAGAATCAATCACAATGGGTGACGCAGAGATCAAGGCATCCTCGTGGAGACTGGTGGAGGTCGGCCGTGTTTGCCTCATTCACGGAGGTCCCTCAGACGGAAAGTTGGCTGCTATTGTTGAGATCATCGATCACAAGAGAGTACGTGGGGTTGCAGGAATTATCAGAGGTTCAAGGCGCGTATACTGACACGTTCGCAGGCTCTCATCGATGGTCCATCAACAGATTCTAAGACCGCCGTTCCCCGCCAAGCAATCGCCCTTTCACACCTGATCCTCACACCTCTGGTTCTCGAGAAGCTTCCCCGGGGCGCACGATCTGGTGTTGTCAAGGCACAGTGGGAGAAGGCGGGTATTGAGGCAAAGTGGCAAGAGAGCGCGTGGGCCAAGAAGCGCAGCCAAAAGGAGCGGAGACGAGCATTGACGGATTTCGAGCGATTCAAGGTTATGCGGTTGAGAAAGCAAGCACGCTTCGAGGTCCGGAAGTCAATGGCTAAGGTCAAGGCCTCCGCATAGATGGTTGATGAATTTGGGTTTGCGAGCATGACTGCATTGGGTTGCTGGATTCCTTTGCTTCTCAGGGAGCTTTGTATCCTACGTCAAATTTGACAGGCGTCACGAGCATACGGACTTCAAAAGATAAAGAAGTGCTTCTCGGAAATGAATGCATGTCTTTGACAATCAATGGTTTCCCCATGGAATGGTGCTCTTTGGATTGTGACTGGCTTGATATCTGTGTGTGACTTTAGATTTGAACTTATAAAGATGCTCAAACCCTATGGTTTTATTATATTCAAAAGTGAAGCCCTCAAAGTAATCTCTATGGCAAGACTTGGGTGTTCTCTCCCTGCGTCCAAAAACTGTTGTCAACAGCACTGTGAACTTCGGCAATCTAGCAAATCTTAGCGAGGCTGCAACCACAAAGTGGTTCTTTACACCTTGAAAATCCAAGACGAGAACATCTTCGCTTTTCCGACTGCCGGTACGCAAAGGTCAGTTATCCAAATTTTCCTAGTTCTACTTCGATCATATCATTTGGTCGAAGAAGCCTCCAGGACCCCGCTACGCTTGCGCACACGAGAAATATTTAAAAATCCTATTAACGACAGTCTTCTAACTTTTACAACTCCAGACATATCACCCAACATGTCGAACCCACGCATTGAAGAGCTCCCGGATGATGAGCCCGTCGCCAAGAACGTCACCGCTGAGGACGACGATGAGGATGACAGCGATGATGACGAGGTCGAGACGGGCGAGAGCATCCCCGCAGGAGGCCAAATTGTCCACTCTCGCAATGAGAAGAAGGCTCGCAAGGCAATTACCAAGCTTGGTCTTACCAGAGTTCCGGGCATCACCAGAGTCACTCTGAGACGCCCAAAGAACGTGAGTGCATCCTTGGGAGGAGTTGGAATACTGGTTGCGTTTTAGGACTATCTCCTGTTTGACCATAACGTCATGCTATACATTTCGGATTGAGAACGTTTTGATCCTCTTCGACTATAGCCTGAAGCTTTATTTGGAATCAATATGCTAATTAGCCTTACCAAAACAGATCCTCTTCGTCATCAACCAGCCAGAGGTCTACAAATCTCCCACCAGCAACACCTACATGTATGCGTTGGTCCTACACCCATTTGGCAAAGTTATATTAGCTAACAATTGCATGAAGTGTCTTCGGTGAGGCCAAAATTGAGGATCTGAACTCCCAGGCTCAAGCTTCTGCTGCTCAGCAACTCGCCGCTGCCGAGGCACACGACCACTCCGGACATGACCACTCTGGCCACGATCACGACCATGACCACGGCAAGGGCAAGGCTATTGATACCGGTGACAAGAAGGACGAGGACGAGGATGACGGAGAGGAGGTTGATGCTGAGGGTCTTGAGGACAAGGACATCGAGTTGGTCATGACCCAGGCAAGCGTCTCGCGGAACAAAGCTATCAAGGCATTGAAGGAGAACGACAACGACATTGTCAACTCTATTATGGCTCTAAGCATATAGGGTCTGTAGAGTGTCGTGTCAACCTGGCGATGACTGGTGGTTGTTTGCGTGGTGGGCGGAATTGATGATAGATACGGGCACTGAACCTGCACCAAAACAAAAGCGTATTCATGGAATACAAACATGATAATGCATCATCACAGATCAGTTTTGATACTTATGAAAGCTTCTGAAGCTATGTGATAATGATGGTAGCACTTTTTCCCTTATGTGCTTCCTTCCCATAGCCTCATTTCACAGCCTTGTCACAACGGTTGGAAATACGGAAATTTGCATCCTTCAAACCCAATCTGGAAGAAATCGCGTTACTAGAATACAATTTCCACAGGCATTCTATGAATTCTTCAATGCTCTCCAAGAAGACCAGCGGATACCAATTTTAAATCACGTGATGAGCTCCTAGCTTCGCTCGGCCGTCGAGAAAGCTCTCCGACGACAAATTCAACCACCAACAGTTCTCCCCTCCTCAATCGCCCCAACCACATCAAAATGGCAGCCGGAGTAAGTTCAGTCGCTCAATTGCCTGCTAATATAATGCGCAAATCCGTCACTGCAGCCTCAAGAGACAATGCGGATGCTGCATCCTCCCGAGCTCTACCGAATCTGGCTGGCCCTCCTCCCTCACTGCAATGCTAACACGTCTCTCTCTCCAGCGAAGCGCAGCTCTCAAGCTCGACTGGGCCAAAATCACCAGCTCCCTTGGTCTCCGTGGCCAGACCGTTGCATCTCTCCAAGCCTTCAAGAAGCGAAACGAAGATGCGCGCCGCCGAGTCCAAATGCTCTCCGAGCAGCCATCGAAGGTCGACTTCGCACACTACCGATCAATCCTGAAGAACCAAGCCGTCGTCGACGAGATCGAGAAGCATTTTGGCTCTTTCAAGCCCGCAACTTATGATGTCGGAAGACAGATCAAGGCCATTGAGGCTTTCGAGGCACAAGCTATCAAGAATGCCGAGGAGACGAAGGGACGTGTTGATTTGGAGTTGAAGGATTTGGAGAAGACGTTGAAGAACATCGAGGAAGCGAGACCATTCGAGGACCTCACTGTGGTATGTAATGCTGAGGTGGTTGGGCTAGTGATGAGGGACGGGGCTAATATCCGGTTTTTGTTTAGGACGAAGTTGCTGCTGCACGCCCGGATATCGACGAGAAGACCTCCCAACTCGTTTCCAAGGGACGCTGGTCTGTGCCAGGCTACAAGGTATGTTACACCAGTTTCTGGAGCACAGAGATGAGTTTTTTCGACTAACAAATTCACAGGAGAAATTTGGCGACCTCTCGTTGCTTTAGACGCCCTTCCATCCTCTCCTATGTCAACTGTACTAGTGTAAATACTGGAATCCATAAAAGAAGTGGAACAAGCTGTTACTCTACAAGTTGTACTCATTTGTATTGTGCCACCATGTCTCCCATGTGATGATAACACCAATTCGGATACTCTTCGATCACCACAAGTGTGAACGTCACTCAAAATGTTAAGGAATTGAGCTAATGCAACACAAATTTCTCTTCAAGCGTTCTTAAACTTCCGTTCGAACTCCTCATCGCTCACTGGCACAAAGCCTCCTGGCCCAGTCTCATCCACCTTCTTGTCTACTTTTCTTTCCTTAGTCTCACTTCCTAGTAACCATCTCAGACCCTCTACCATATCATTCTCTGCCTGCATCGCCCTCTGCAAATACGGCGCTTTCAGCCAAAATGTATGCGGATAGCCCTGGACAACATCTAACTTCACTTCAACCCCGGCTGCGCGCAACGCCTCAGCATAGCAGACCCCATCCGAGTAATAGATATCATTCGTCGATACCTGTATCCAATGTCTCGGCAAACCAGTCAAATCCTCGGCTTCCAACGGCAACGGATCCGAGCAGCGATTCTCATTATTTAGCGCAGCTGCAGACAGCAACGAAGTGTGGAAAGCCTCGGACATCGAAGTATGAACGGCTCTCAACTTCGATCCTAAATTCGATCCGCCGTCCGTGGCATCGCATGTCACAGGACCTCTCAACAGCACGCCATGAACCCGGTGATTCCAGTTTCCGAAGTGCTGCGAGACCTGAGCGGCGAGTTGCCCTCCGGACGAACTTCCCATCAGTATCAGACGGCTGGCTTTTCTTAAGCCCGTGATGCCCAGGAACGCGTGGAGTGCGTCAAATAATGCATCGTTGGCTGTGAACTGGGGCATGAGCCGGTATTCGACTGAATACACTGTGCATTGGAGAGCCTTGCATATCCGCCGACAGGTAAGATCTTCACTGTCCAGATCGCCGACATATAGCCCGCCACCATGGTAGTATATCACAATAGGAATTCCCTCCGGGGCCGACTCTTTCGAATCTTTCGGGGAATGAAGCGGGACTGGAGGCCCAGAAGCGTGTGATTCGGGATTATAGCTCCGGATTGGAATACATTGTCCACGCGAGCCTTCAAGCTGAGTGTCATGGATTTTGATGCCTTTCGTCAGGGGCTTGTCTCTCCCGGCAAGCAGCTCTGCGTTGAGATTCTTGCAGGTCTGGCTATAGAGCTGTTGCCGTGCTCCAGGGTCTGTGATCACGGACTTGGGTAAGAGGAGCCCTGCGGCTTGTTCGTGGGCGAGCCAGGCGGGGTCCAACGGTGGAGGGACTTGGAGGATGAGCTTTGGGTCCATTGGGAAGTGTGACTCGTCGGGACCGGGAAAATACGGTGGTGGTACTACTTTTAGATTTTCCATCTTTGAGGATATTTTTTGCCTGGGTGTGCTCCTATGATTCTTTTAGCCAATGTTTTAAAAGAAGCAGCACACCAGGGGAACTCCCAAGTAACTGATTTCCTCACCTATGCCGGAGTGTGAAGACAGCAGAAGACAGGAAGTTTCCCCATAAATTTATGACTCGGCTGGAGTTTTTGAGTGCTATAAGGAAAGCTCACAGAGTACAAAAAAAATGTCTTATGTAAACGCTCTTGGGAGGCTTTCGTACCCTGAAATTTATCCGAAGCTTATGGCTCTTCTCGGATAAGTGAAAGGAAGGTCAATGTGTCGACGTTCTGTAGCCGTGTCTATGAACAGTGGATTCTCGTGGTATTAAATCAAGTTCCAACTAAGCCAAGTTTCTATCTATGTAATAAGACTTTGAAGAACTAGAAGTTTGTGATGATATTTGCCCAAGCCGCATCTGCTCCTCGGTTTCGTCTCATGTATGCACCGAGCAGTTCGCCTGAATTTAGCCGATAGGCGAATGAGCGTTTACTCTTAATATGCAGGTACAAGAAGGAAAAGTATGGCCACAACGAAGATAGTATATTAATTACTACTTAACAACTTCTCCACTGCCCACTTCACTGATAAGTTCCTTAGATCAGTATACATCTGGCCGACTCCGACGAAGAGTACTGGAACGTTTGTTGCATGCACCATGCTGACCAGCGTGCCGACCATGTCTCCAACGGTATCGCACTTGGATATGATGAATCCATCTAACGACCGGCCTTGGCCAAATGCTGCATTGAAATTCCGCGCTTGGGCAACAGAGTCTGTTCCCACCAACGCTTCTCCGACCATGAGGATCTTGTCCGGGTTGGCGAATTTGGCGAATTTCTCGAGTGAGGACATGAGACGCTGGTCGTTGTGTCGGCGCCCAGCAGTATCGATCATGACCACATCATAACCCTCCTGCGTTGCGAGCGTAATGGCATCCTTTGAGACATTCGCTGCGTCTTTCCCGTACCCTTTCTCGTAAAGAGCAATCTCTCCTCCTTCTCTAGCGCTGAGCTCCTTTAGGTTGCGAACATGAACAGCTAATTGTTCTACCGCACCAGATCTGAAGGTATCTCCTGCAACAACCAAGACTTTGTATTTGTTCTGTAGAAGGAAGAAACAGATCTTAGACAGATTTGTAGACTTTCCCACGCCATTGACACCAACTATCGATATGACATACGGCCTTCGCTTCTGGAGGCCTGATGGCGAAGTGACTGCGTCAATTTCGCGAAGCAAGTCCAACGAGGAGGTAGGAGTGAGTATCTTGGTTAATGAGGCTTCCATGGCTGTTTGGATTCTAGCTTGGACACCTATAACATGTTAGAATGTTGCTTGACTCGATTTGAAGGGGAACAAACTCTCAAAACTTCCTGTCTTCACACCAATGAGCTCCCGCTCGACACCTTCACATAGGCGAATAGCCGCCTCACGAGCAACGTTCTTCTTGAGAAGGTGGTCCTCCATGCCCTTCATAGCCTTATCCAAGTCTTCCTTTGTCAATGTCTTCCCTCCTACAACATTCCTGAATAAGCCTCCAATTGCGCTCAGTCCAGATCCCACCAGGCCGGTAGATGCAGGTACTGAGTCTGCTTTCTTGGCATTCGCGTTTTCAAGTATGGAATTGACCTCGTCATCCAGGTCCTTTAGAACAAATTGTCCCTTGCTCGTCTTGTTGCCCCACGACTTTTGGTCTACTTCCTCCATAGCGGCTGGGCGCTCATCGTCGCCTGATATGGCACCATTTGCCGGCGCGGAGTAATCCAAGGGAGTATCGCTGTCCTCGTCTGCCAATCCATCAGCATCCCACTTCCTGCCCTTCTTCGGCGTAGCTGCTTTCCCAGCTCTGCCCTTCTTCGAGTGTGTCTCGTCTCCGGACGAAGCGTAGGTTTGCGCATTCGCAGCTTTGCGAGCTCTTCGGGACCCTTTCCCTCCAGGTCCGGATTTTCCTGTAAGCAAGTGGCTAGCAGGCGTACTCGGTCGCGAGGTGTCTGGCGTAACAATAGGAGTCGACTCGTTGGAGGTAAGGTCTTTGTAGCTGTTCTTGGATGGTCCTACATTCATTTAGTAAGATGCCCTTGAGTCACTCTCTGCCACAAACCTCCGGAGAGAATTCCGGGCAACGGAGGCGGCTCATCCCCAAGATTCCCTGAAAGAGATCGAGGTGCTTCTTCCACAAAAGCCGTAGCCTCCGCGACTTTTGTGTCTTGATTCAGCGCCGTCTTCTCAAGCTGCTGTAACTGCTGGTCGAAGTAATCGTCAAAATGGCACTCCACGATAGTTGTATGTGGCTTCCTCAGTTGATCCCCATATAGATCCACGAATATGGTCTTGATATTGTCGACAAGCTTGTCAATCCACGAAAGGTGCAATAATGACCGGTAGACAGCCTGCAGATACAATTAATAGGATTTTCTAACGCGTTCCGCTGGGTTGGCGCAACATACCACAAATATCAAGCCCAACTCCGTGACGGTCGTCCATTTCAAGGTATGCTGGTCGTACTTGTATGGAGGGTTATTGGCGGCGGAAATGTCGTCTGCGATCCCAGCTCCTTGTAAAGTGCGTTCTTCGATGAAGACATCGGTGATGAGGCTGTTAATGATCGCGGGATTGGTAGGGGTAAAGGTCCGAGACCATAGCACAACCCCGGATGTGGTGAGGATCTCAAATGAGTCAAGCATTTTGAGTGTCACAAATTACGTGAAATTCGAGAAAAGGTGTTCTGTCCCAAAGCAAGTCGCAAAGACGTGCAAGATGGCTATTATTCGCCTATGATAAGCATTTCTCTGGGGCCGACGCTAAACAAAACAAGGATTAAAGGCGGCGAAGCTCAGGATACCGAAATCTGTTAAGAAAGGCATCAAGCGCTTTTTTGAGCTTCACTATTTACATGTCCCCCCCTCGCCCTACGTGATAAATAGGCTATTGTCCCACCATATTCCCTCTACTCTTGTCATCAGCCGAAGACTTCAACATGCAGAGATCAAACTATCCTGCGCCAGGAACCTCGCCACCGCTCCATCACCCCGTACCTCAGCACATTTCCGCAGTACCACAATTAAGATCTCCTCCTCCTCCGGCACCCCAGCAACAACATCAGTCAGGCTATGGCAATCCCTACCAACCGCAAGGTCCTCAGGGAGGTGCAAATGCGTTTGGCGCATATGGACAATTCATGTCAGACCCGACGGCGCAGATGGGCTTCCAAGTTGGGCAGACGGCCTTGAAGCATGGCACAGAATACGTGGAACAAAATGTCAGTTGTGGGAAGCTCGAATATGCTAAGACTAAATGCTAATTATAAGTCTAGATCAACAAATATGTCAACTTCTCCGCTCTAAAGCACTACTTCAATGTTTCGAACGGATATGTTGTCAATAAGCTCTTTCTGGTCCTGTTCCCTTGGAGACATAAGCCCTGGTCTCGGAAGCAGTCTATTGGTCCGAACGGTCAAGAAGGATGGTTCCTACCCCCGAGAGACGACCTGAATAGCCCGGACATGTACATCCCTTTGATGGCCCTTGTTACGTACATCCTCCTCTCTACTATGATCGCGGGTCTTCAAGGTCAATTCAACCCAGAACTTCTCGGATATACGGCAACATACGCCTTCTTTGTGGTCTTCATAGAAATCCTGTTCTTGAAGCTTGGATGCTACCTGCTGTCAATTTCGAACGAGTCACAATTACTCGACCTAGTTGCCTATTCAGGCTACAAGTTCGTCGGAGTGATCGTCACAATTATTATTAGCGAGACCTTCAATGGCGGGAACGGAACTGGAGGATGGGTCGGATGGACGATTTTCTCGTACACTTTCTTGGCAAACGCTTTATTTCTGGTAAAACGCTCTCGATCATTAAAGAAAGAGCCGGGGTTGTTAACTAACTTGCGCAGTTGCGGTCACTAAAATACGTCCTACTTCCCGAGAGCTCAAGCGATGAGAGAGGAACAATGCAAACTGTCGCCCGATCCCAGAAGAGCCGGAGAACCCAGTTCCTCTTCCTGTACTCGTACCCTACGCAACTGTTCTTTATGTGGCTCCTTACCCGAACTCCTTGAGCGCTACTGCTAGATGGGGAAAGGCATTGTGTCGGCGTCTGGAGGTGTGTAGGTCAAGGACCTGACCGCATACTCAATATTAACGGTCTACAAGTTTGGCGGGCGAGATGTCTGGACGAGGAAGGTATCCGACGAATTGCGCAAGAATACCACACGTGTACAATACATAATGAAAAGAATCGAAGAAGTTGAGTCGCATCAAGTCTCGATCAGCCAGAATCCGACTCGAGCTTTTCTTGCTAACCGAATTAAGTTGCCAGTTGAATTCGACACGCGTCATCGTCGTCCTGGTAATAATATACTTACGCCTGTGCTGCAGTGCTTCTCAAATGTTAGAAACAGGAAACATCAAGCCTTGGTAGCACGTCTCCCTTAAGAGGACAAACTGCAAGCTCTTGCTAAGTAGCCAGCACATCGCCACTTGACAGGATGGGCTGCGACAGAAAGATGCCGACCGCAATTCTAGACACAATCAGAATTCAGAAACCCGAAAAGTTTCGGAGAGAATGAAGAACTTAGAGGTGTGCGAACAAGGGTGCCAATTACATGCAGAGTAAGACGCACAAATGATCAGCCGACAACCTCTTTCGAGGCTCAACGAGGCAATCTGGACCCTCAAGTAAGCAGCCACGGCTCGATAACTTTGCTTCAACTTGTCGAGTCCGTTCCTTATTCCTCAAATGAGAGGCTTGCAGTGGTGTTAACTGGTAAATGTCCTTGTTTCAATGCTTTGCAGCTCTACTTTATCTTTGCTGGCTCTGCGTCTTCATTTGGATGGCATTCTCTCCCTCAGCGCGAGAAAAAAAAAAATATTGATACTGAGTAGTTTCTCTTGAGCTTCATCCCATATATTTTCCACTGTCGGGTGTCCTTCGCTGGACTCAGTCTGCGAGGCCTTGACCCTCAGCAGATATTGATTTGATTCTTTTTGGCAACTTTTCTCGTGGCCCCCAACGGCTGTCACGAATGAAATTCGAAGCATTGACTCTCCCATGCACGACGCTGCAGGGGGTGCCAACCTGGTTAAGCATAAATTTAAAAATAAAGTGCTTAGCGGCAAATCACCTAAGTTATGATTCGCTCAGCACAATCATCCCATGTTCTCCGCTCTCTTTATTCAAATCTCCCCACTTGTTTCAATGCTTGTCGTGGCGGATTGCCGTAGCCCTGGTTGGCGAGATGGGTTCAGCCCGTGCCAAGGTGCAAACCCTACCTGGCATCATTCCCGTTTTGTACTCCCCGTTTATTGGGAGAGCCTCTTTATGATACTGCATTGGAGGAAATGCAGACTACGGAGGCACAGCGGTGAAGTATTGGTATAGCGCTAGCACGGGCACCCCTGGGCGAGCTTTCACTTGCCCTGAGTAGGTAATATACAACAACAACATCACGCTTGAGCCACAAAACATCCTACCTAATTAAGATAAGCATCGCCGTTGCAGGGGAGCCTCCGTGCTAGCGCTATACTAATACTTAACCGCTGTACCTCCGTAGATAGGGATGCGAAGAGAATAGCGTGTGCCCGCGGGATGGACAATCAAGGGATGACTCTCCTCGCAGTCGTTCTCCATCCCTCTCCAAGTACTTTCATATCGACGTCGAATTGTTGCCATGAGGTTGCTCTGCGTCCCGCTTGCTGCCCTTGTTGCTGTTGCAGCCTCTTCCACAGTCTACATCACCGATTTACCCGTCTTCTCAGCCTTAGCACCATGTGCGGGTTGGGCCGTCTCCTACGTCGTGCAATCCCTTTCTGAGTCCGTATGTCAACCAGAGGTAACGCCGCTGGCGAGCTGTGCATGTACGGATAATGGAGCGGCAGTCACTTCAAGAATATCGAACTATGTCTCCGAAACATGTGGCTCTACAGCGACAGCGGATCTCTCCAGTGCTTCAGTAGTGTTCAGCGCGTATTGCAATCAAGCTACTCCGGTGACGACTCCAGCTCCTGCTTCAAACGCAGTATCAAAATACATCACCGATCTCACTGCCTTCTCTCAACTAGGGCCGTGTGCGGAATCTGCCCTTTCATACGTGGTGCAAGAACTCACAGCCAACAAATGTCCAAGTGGTCCGTCTGCTCTAGTAAGTAAATGCTTTGGGGCGTGTCAATACTGGGCTCTCTACTGATCAATGTAGGCCAGCTGCGCTTGCACCAAAGATCAAATAAGTCTTGCGGTCAGCGAATCTATCAACAGTCAGGTCTCTGACTATTGCGGCTCAACTCACTCAGCGGATATCACCTCGGCACAAGCAGTCTTCGGAGGATACTGCGGTCTAGGAGCAGGCACTACTTCCTTCCCGAGCCCAGGCACTCTATCGGGAGCTGTATCATACTACATAACTGATTTACCGACCTTCTCGCAACTCGCTCGATGTGCACAATCAGCAGTATCTTACCCAGTTCAGGGGCAAATGACTCACGATTGTCCCTCGAACCCTCTCTATCTAGTAAGCTGTGCTTGCGCAAAGGATGGAAATTCGGACGCAATAACGAGCAGTATTACGAGCTGGGTCAGTGACGAATGTGGCAGTACGGCAAGCGCAAATATGGCCAGTGCGCTGTCAGTGTTCGACTACTATTGTAGTGCTGGAAAGGGGCTTGTGTGAGTAAAGTGATTATCATGTGCTTCATAAGGCTGACTTCCTGTCCACAGGGTTCCAGAAGGCGTCACTGCCTCAGTAACAACCACGCCTTATGGAACAGGAGCCGCTGCAACGGATGGAGGCTACACGTATCCCACAGAAACTGGTTCGAGTTCCGGATCAGGTTCGGGCTCTGGGTCAAGTTCAGGCTCAGGCTCAGGAGGCACAACCATAAGCACTGGACTTGGAGCAACAAGCAGTCCTCCTATTGCCGCCATAGCAGGTGGAGCAGCGGGCGCTGTAGTCTTCATCCTGTTCATGCTCTTCGTTGGCTGGCGGTACCGACGCTCTCACAAGAAGAAGGCTGCTCAGTCTGCCGCGGAGCTTGGCACTACTCCGTCCAATAACAACGATACTTCGCCTGATTACGCCAAAGCTGAACTTTCCGGCGTTGAAGCAGCAAGACTGCTGTCAAAGAGTCCGGTAGTGCAGAGGAAACCAGCTCCAAATGTAAATCAAAGCCCTGTGAGCCCGATCGATGAGAAGAGCGGGACCGTTTTCAACAGCGCACGAGAGCTTGATAGCACAGTTTCGGCATTGGGAAGCAGGAGAGGGGTCGCAAACCCGCGAGGCAACGCCCAGGAACTACAAGGTGGACAGATGAGAAACCCGCAGGAGCTGCAATACAATCATCCACATCACGAGGTGCCCGGTGGGCCAAATGCGCAAGAACTGCCTCACGATAGGCCACCAGCTGAGTTGGGAGCGACGATGCAAGGACCATTTGAGATGGACAGCCAATGGAGATCGTAGCAGTGAAAGTATGCAACTTCGGGCAGGTCGTCTCCCAATATTTCTCTGTATATTCTGGAGGTTTTAATCTCAAACTTGTGAGGATCTTAAGTCCATAAAGACCTCATAAAGTGCGAGAATTTCTTAGTTACATATACGGAGCATGGAGTTTGGAGCTAGCGAGCTTCGTTCTGCGTTGAGTTAGTAGTACCTATACCTCAAATTTATGAATATCTCAAGTTTGTGGATCCCTCAAGGGACTTGGGTATCTCAGAGGTCGTCAGCTCAACGAGCCCACAGCTCATCTTCCCCACGATAACGGTTGTCTCCCTCGATGTCTTCCGCCAACTTCACTGCACGCCTTTTGTCAGACTCACCGATGTAAACACATCTGGAGTTGAAGCAACGGATGGAACAAAGCATCGTTGCTCTCTGTGGTGGGCATCTCAAAGGTCGTGGGCATCCCAAGTTTATAACTGTCTTTCATGTTAACTTTACGACATAGCATGTATGAATTTACAGCTATTGCGAATAGTAGCATTTTCAGTTGGAACGTGCAAGCAGTCCTTGTCGACAAGAGTGAAAAGCCTAGTTTGGACGATGAGCCACGTTGTACCTTTAACTATCAGAATATTCTTGAAGAATTACCTGCAGCAACGATAAATCTCCTGTCTTCGGCTCATGGCTCTCTTGGGAAATCTTGGTCATGGGTGTCCTCTTGTGCTGAACTTGAAACATGCGTATTGGTCAATATTGGTATACTTTGAAGATAGATACTTATTTGTATTTACGATTTCTGGAGTGGGTCAGCTACAACTAACGAGGATTCCACAAATCTAAGCAGCAGACCCAAATTTCTCAAGTCTGTGAGTATGACAAGTTTGTAAGTATCTATTATACCATCTACATTTCTAAGCAGCAGCCCCAAATTTCTCTACTTCCTGCTCACTTGTCCTAATATACGGCGTCAATCTACTGCGGTCATAGTACAACCTTGCATCCATAATTTGCAATCCCTCAAACCCCACCTCCTCTGGGCCCTTCTCGCTCCCGTCTCCCTCCGCCTTTCCCAACGTGAACACCATGCTCCTTGGGATACTCACTTTTCCTTCCCCATCCTCGCCTTTCCCTTCCTTCAGCCAGAACTTCGCCTCCCACTCCGAGAATATCGTGTACGTGCCATCTGGTCGCTCAATGACGAGAAAGTACCGGCTGTCCATCTCGATCTTACGCATTGGACCAAAGAGGCCGATGATCCATTTCCAGATCATGGTGCCGGAGACGTAGTCTACACCTGTGGCGTCGTGGAACACGGCGTTGGGGTGGTAGTAGGGCAGGTAGCTGCCGTCATAGTCAGCAGAGTCGATTTTGCGGGCGTAGTTTTCGAGGAAACGGAGTGCCTGGTTGGTGCGTGTGCGGGCAGTGGGAAAGGAACCGTGATGCTCGAAATAGGTATTCTCTGCCATGTTGTGAAGTTGGGTTGCTTTCTGAATTTTGGAAGTACTGTACAGTATGAGGAGTGAATGGAGGAAATGATTTGATAAGGTGTGAGCAAAGTGCTCTTTATACCTGAGAAACGATGTTTCCTCATCTGATGCGAGAAATAACCCTAGTTTCCCTTACGCACGACTGCCTCGCTTGAAAGCAGTAATCTTTAACTCAAATCACTTTGGTAATGGATATCAAGCTCTTCTTTGGAAAATCCGAGGTCAAATAACTTTCGAAGCCATTGTCTGACTGAATAGTAATCTTAGAGTTAAGCTCGGAACTAATCATTAGGTTGCGGACTTTGTCCGCAACCGCAGACTAATTAGTAATCTTCAAGTTGGGCTATCCATGAATCATAGCTATCAGGCTCCGTTTCGGCACTTGAAGAATGGAAGGAACAAAGCGATTTCATATTGGATGGAGAGTTGGAGATCGAGAGCTGATGACAAGTTAGGGGTGAGTGAGAGCTAAGCGAGACAGCTTCCCTGGTGCAAAATGGATGCAGCGCACCCCCCATTTGGCTTCTAAGCACTCACTTTATAGGAATTAACAGTCTCAATCTCGGGCTTCAAGATTGCAGTATCTTGTGCGTCAACTTGAATGTAATGCCTTCGTACACAAGGAAGTTTGCCTGCGGCAGGGCCTTCCCACCCCCTAGATTGTTCGCTTAACGACCATTCAGCTAGGTAGGACGAGGACTGGGACGAATACGGAATTTCAAGCGGAGACTCTTCTCCTGGCTTCGCCAATATACTCTTCTGCTGTTTCTAGTAATTCTAGAAATTGAGGCTGAAACGATCATCGAATTATCAGTACTGGCTTTGGAGAAACC
>AYLM01000170.1:0-53580 GCA_001625345.1 Cairneyella variabilis | reverse complement strand
GGGAGCTTCGTCCTCCGTCCTCAGCAAGTATCAGCCGCTGCGGCAATCGCGGACGGACTTCGTTTTAGATTCATAGCGGAGGAGGGCAGCTATCTTTATACCCTCAGGGTTCGCCCTACTTTCCAGCGATCTGCTGCAGCAGTGCTGATGCTCGTGGATATGGAACCGCCACCCCAATTACAGGAAGGCCGTTGGGGAAGAAGAACACAATGGAAGGGATGGTGTGAGAAGGGTGATCAGTCACATAGAAGCACAATATTCTGATAGGAACCAGCCATGCTCAGCTCATACGCCAATCTTCCCGGGAGCTAGCCTGCGCGGACTTCAGGTTCGGCTATTCCCCAGGTCTCACAGCAAGATGATGTCCTTGCTCCAGCCACCATGCCAGGCGAACGTCTGGTGCCTCTGTCTGGCCTGAGCACCCTCGCTGCAATGGCGGCGACGATGCACGAGACCTGATCTTTTGCGCCACGCCGAAGCCAAGGTCATTCACTGCGACCTATAATCCAAGCCATAGTCTCCCACGAGGAAGTAAGACTTCAAAAGAAACTGAGCGGAAATGGGAATTGAAGGCTACCAACCTATGATCGAGATTTCCCCACTGCAACTATCGAATTATACGGGATTTGTCAGACGCAGATGGTCTGATATTCATCTCCTCATTTCTTTTGCATGGGGAGCTGAGCTGTTGGGGAAGGCTCTGGGCTTGAGTGTGATATGGCACTGGTAGGTGGCTTCCTCCTACCCCAAAAGAAACTCTTCTCCAGAAGAACTTATTCGCACAGAGGAGAACGACTAGGGATAAACTTGCCCAATACCGCAATTCTCCGATTCCTTGCTGGATGCAGGGTCCCTGAGCATCTTACGATATGGAGGCGGCTTAGATTAGCGCAACGGATGCCCGCAGCAACATCTGCAACATATATCACATCTATGCTGTATGCAAAGGGTGACTGCCGGTCTCGAAAATTGTCATAGGCGATTCGGTGCGTGACCGCGCATTGGAACTAAAGTTGGTTGTCTCCATGATCGCTGTGCAAGCTCCATTATGAACTTGACGTTCTACCAAATATATGAAATGTAATGTTGAACCAAAAATGCGAAACCGGGCTGAACCTTACGGAGCTTCTCGGCAGATTCAGTGCCCGTGGAGGATATCCCCTCTCTCGGCAACAGCCCGTTGACATTTCGCGAGGATTGCGGCCTGCCTTCCGACCTCCTCAAGTCTCCCGATGACTTGTCTGCTCCCATCTACGAATCCGTAAAGTGCATAAGGAATGCCTACATCTGTGCAGAACTCCTGTACGAGTTTCTGCGCCCGACGAAGATTATGTCTTGGCATTCTCGGGAAAAGATGGTGAACGGCTTGGAACTGCAGCCCTCCGTGGAAGAAGTCAAGCCATTGCGGGCATTCGATATCCATTGTTGTTCGCAGCATCTTCTGGGGAAAAGATTCATGGGGACCGAGTTCCGCGGTGCTCATCGAGAAGTGAGACAGAGTTATCTGCGCATGCAGGGGCATCGTCACCATGTGGCTGATCATGAGAAAAGCCCAACGTCCCGATGCCGTCGGAATCGTCTTATACATGATGACATATCCAAACCAATACCAGAAGAAAACTTGGCCAGTAATCTCCAGCCATCGATGCCACCAGGCAGGTCCCTTCTTTGGGCCCAAGCCGCGGATGAGATACTCCCAGGATAGAACATACAGATTGAATCGTCCGAATGTCAGGATAGGGTAGTACAAGTAGGATTGATATGGCAAGAGGAATTTAGCAAATGCGTCGAAAGCCATAAGGCGGTCGTAAAAGGAGGAAGTAAGGGACTCGAAGAACCTATGGGAAATGGCGAAGAATGGCATATGTTCGATATCCGGATCATGCTCGGGCGAGTTTGTGACAATATGATGAACATTATGGTTTCGTTTCCACCAACCAACAGATAAACCACCAATAAAGTCGGCGATGATAATCCCAATCACAGTATCGACTTGAAAGTTATGGGTTATACCCATGTGGCCGGCGTCATGTACAGTAAATACGAGCTGGTGCCAAAGACACCCTAGGAATAAGCCGCTTGTTGCGTACCATCCCCAACGGAGAAACAGGAGCATCATGCAGAACAAAAATGTGTATCGGCAACCCTCAACAGCGTAAGCCGAGTAGTTGCAGTCGTATAGATGTTCTGCTCTGATTCGCTGGTCAAGAAGACGATACTTCCGAATGATCTCGTCCTGGGTCGCAAGATCCAAGGGCGGATACTTTGCGATATCTAGATCGATCTGTTCTTTTGTCTGCGCATCTAGGTAAGACATACCGTCTTCCGGTTCCGCAACTGAAGACACTGAGGATGCGGATGAGAGCAATGTATCACTCTTCGAGACTATACGTCGACGAACGGGTAAATCTTCTGAGTCGAAAATCGGGGAAGGAGTTCGAGAGATATCAGAGCTGCCAATTGTACGCTCGAAGCCATGTTCTTCGTCTTCGAGTGATGGACAACCTTCCACGTATGATCGAAACTTGCCTCCTTGTATTGGGGGAACGAAATTGGCCCAGCGACCATCTATCCGACCAATTTGATATCTTTCCATCTGCTTGCGGGCTTCTGCGGAGTGAAGACTGGAGAAGTCGGTCAGAGGAGAATTACACATCTGACCATCCAAAAAGGACATACGCGGTGACTTCATCAGTTGCATCTCTTCCCACCATATGCATGATGGCCTTGTCTCCTCCGGGGTGATATTTTAGCCATGGGTCGACCTTCAAGACCTTCTGATCCACGATTATCACCGCCTTTCCCTCTGCAATAAGTCCTTCGATTTGTCTTCGGGAGAGCAGGCTCTCTGTCCGGCCGGGTTTTGCGGGAGCCATGATGGCAGGCTCTCCCTCGATTGACATTGTTGAGAGACAATTCGACTTGAAGAGGAGAGTCGAAGCATCAATTCGAGAAAATTGGAAGACTCCGAATTGTCCTGCCACACACAGTGTGAGACGATTCGTTCGTCTGCCCCGCACAGACAGGTCCGGCTGTTTTAGTGCTGCTCGCTAAGGCGAACGGCCCCTGAAAAGTAAGCCTCACTGCCGTCTTCAACGACCTCCTTTCATAGTAGCACAGGAGATCATGTTTAGCCTTGAAATTCTTCATTTCATTCTACATTCTGCTTACTTTTACTACTCTCTGCATTATGCTTAGTGTCAAGTTAAACTAAAGCTTGGTCTCTTTTCTATTTTGCAGGAGTTGCAAGGCCTTGCCTCCTTCGGCCGTGAACCGAAGTTGAGGTCCAAGTGTGGTCAAACACCTCTTTTTTGAGTAATCATGGTTTTCAATTGTCAGCTTTTAATCCTGTAACTATCTTGCTGTTCGCATGGCTATTCGGAATCACGTGTCGTGACTTGTTTGCTGCTCGACGACATGCCATGATCTTCGAGGTTACTGCGTCATTATAGACATGTCATTCCGAGTCTAAGATGTAGAAGTCTCCCTCTAAGTGACTGCGTCAGCCTTACCGTGTCTCAAATATCAGCCCATTGAAATATATCTGCTCATCCTCTCTTCCCCCGACCTCTTCAGGGTCTCGGAAGGTGAAATCCGCATTATCTTTCGATGTGCGCTGAGATCATAATACGTGTTTGACAGTTATTTTGTCAAGACTGTCATTAGAGAGATACTCGGCCATATCATTCCTGCAAGGGACCAAATCCAGTCCGCTCGGTGAGCGGCGGTGGTGCTCTCAGCCATGCTTGGTTGAACAAACAATATTGGTCAGGCACCAGTAGTCTTCAGATTGGTTAGATACTACCTCCATTATTTCCCTTCACTAACCGCCATTTCTCGGAGGTTTGGTCTTGCCTTAATGGCGTTGATTGCTGGCCTTGGGTCTGGAAACTTGGTCCACTCATTGCACTTAATAAGCTGGGCACAATGTACCTCGATGGATACACAGCCGCTTGGCCAACACTGAAAGATCTGTTACAGCAGTCGTCTGGGTACCTTATCTTCTATTTAGGAGAAGGAGAGCGCCGCCATGCGCTTTATTAGGGTGTGCAATGATGCAGAACACGCCTAGACATGTTACACTAGTCGCAAAACTGAGCCTTTTCTCTGGTGATTTCCTGAGGACATCTACTATGACCCTGCTGTGATACATAAAAAGTATTGCCCTGCTGTCCGATGGCAAACTTGAGAACGAGGAGGATGGTTGTGTCTCCCAACGGGAAATGTCGGAGACGTTCCCATCGTAACCGTCTACATAAATGCGAGCTATCATCCTACCTTGCCCTCTTCCCTTTCCAAATTAGGATCTCATTGACCACTCCAACATTACTTCATCTGCTGGATACCTACTCCTATCTTCTACTCTGATACTCTTCAGCACATCCACAACCCTGCTCTATCTGCTAACAACACACATCACTTTTTCTTATTTCATCACTTCAGCACACGATGAATAGCTTGTTTTACGCAGGATACCCCTCACTCTTCAATTCCCGACGTAGAGGCTGGGGAGGCTTTGGGTCTGCAGGTATTGGAGCAACAAGAGCCATGGCCGCTGCTCGCATGGGACTTGCTGGCCTTGGGAACATTGGGAACATTGGGACCCGTCTTCCGCTTTCTCTTCGTCGCAGTACCCCTCTCCTTCCAGCTGCTGGCCTCGGAGTTGGAGGTAAGTGGGAATACTCAACAGGTTGCATAAGTATGCTGACGTAGGCTTTTTGATTCACAGGCCTTGGTCTCAGCGTCTGCACGAATTGCATGAGTGATCCGTTCAGCGGACAGCATGTCTGCCAATGTGGTGATAGTCTCGAGCTCACTGAACAAGCGGCGCTGTTGGACGACTTTGCCTATAATTTACAACAATCCTGCGACTGCGCTTACTGCCCCCTTCTCGTGGACTACGGCGCTGACGGTGCTGCGTTGGTGGCTAGCAATGGGGTACTCGGTGGAAATATGGGGCTAGTTACCGGCGGTGCCTATGAGCCATACACCCTCATGGCTCAGAGGTGAGGCCGTACCGTTTCTATTCTACTATCGCTCCTTGCTTAAACTCTATACCTTTCCACTGAACTCTGCTTTACTGTATATATCATCATTGTGTTCTCAAGTGCTAACTTACCATTACAGACGACCTACAAACGGAATGATCGGCCCTGTGGGTGGAGCACTGAATGGTTATAATCTAGCTGGCCTCAACCCTCTCTTGGCGGCGAGATCTTCCTTCAATCGCAGACTAGGTCGTGCTCCGGCATACATATAACCACCATCCCTCCCAAATATTGCACAAATCTGTAATATGGATGGCATCTGCTAGAGTAAGTGAACCTTCGTTCTTCGGACCCCAGGAGCAAGATTTTCCGGACTTTAGGCAGTGCTAAATGATTCACATCTAGAGATTTTCTTCGCGAGCCACTATGGTCACCGAGAACAAACTCTTGAAGAGATGGAGACCACTTGGGGGAAAGTGATATTCGGATAGCGGATTTTTGAGATCTCGTCGTTTGCGAGACATTGTCTTTGATATTATGAAGTATCGCTCATTATTGACTTCAAAATGGAAAGTAAACAGGTTTGAAACCTCGATGGAAGTTCTTCAGCTACAGAATTCTGTAGGAAAAGTTTCTAGGGCTCTGTTTAGGCACTTGCAAACTTGGACACGCTCGTTTTGGTGCTGCTCAACCGGGGTTTCTTTAGTGATTGCTTTTGTTTCTGTTTGAGGGATTACAACGATTTCAATCCAGGTGGCTGTCTCAAAATCATCATGTCTTTATGTAACTTAATCTTACACAGGTATCTTCGCCCCCATCTTCGCTGTCATCACCAAATCAATGCTTAGTAGTGAATTGCCTTGCCATACGTTGCCATCGCCGCCTCCTTGAAAGCTTCCGCAAGAGTAGGATGTGCGTGACTGGTTCGGCCAATATCCTCACTCGAAGCTCCATACTCAATTGCTAATGTACCCTCAGCAATCATCTCTCCTGCGTTCGGACCGATGATGTGAATGCCAAGGATTCTATCAGTCTCAGCATCAGCAATCATCTTGACCATACCCTCAGTGTCGAGGTTTGTCTTCGCTCTCGAGTTTGCTGAGAATGGGAAGGTGCCGATCTTGTACTTCACACCGGAAGCCTTGACTTCTTGTTCGTTCTGGCCAACCCATGCGACCTCAGGATGGGTGTACATGACGGATGGAATGGCGCCATAGTTGACGTGGCCGTATCCCTTCTTGATGTACTCGACAACTGCAACGGCCTCCTCTTCCGCCTTGTGGGCAAGCATGGGGCCGAATGTGCAGTCACCGACCACGCGGATATGCGGAATCTTCGTCCTGTACTCAGAATCGATAACAAGTCTTCCCTTCTCATCAGTCTCGACACCAATGTTTTCTAATCCAAGACCAGCAGTGTATGGCCGGCGTCCAATAGCAACGAGGACAACATCTGCCTCAAGCTAGAAATGTTTGTTAGTACTACATTGTGACCGCAACTTACAGTCAGAACTTACAGTCTCCTCCTTGCCACCCTTGGCAGCCTCAACTTGGAGTTTGATCTTCTCGCCACTAGCATCGCCTCCCATGACCTTGGTGTTGAGCTTGAAGTCAATGCCTTGCTTCTTCAGGATCTTTTGCGACGACTTAGCAATCTCGGCATCCATTCCAGGGCCACCGATTTGACCCAAGAATTCGACAACTGTGACCTTGGTACCTAATCTCGACCATACAGAACCCATCTCGAGACCAATGATACCGCCACCAATGACCACCATAGTCTCAGGGACCTTCTCCAGGGCAATAGCTCCAGTGCTGGTGATGATTCTCTTCTCGTCAATCTCGAGTCCAGGGAAAGGTGTAGCCTCGCTACCAGTAGCGATGATGATGTTCTTTCCGAACACAGTTTGCTCACCACCCTCAGTCAGGTTGACCTTGACTTCGTGCTCGCCAGTGAACGAAGCTGTACCCTTGAGGTACTCGACATTGTTTTTCTTGAACAAAAATTCGACACCCTTTGTCAAGCCACTGACAGCAATATCCTTTGACTTCATCATCTGCTGCAGGTTGAGCTTTACGTCGCCGACTTCGATACCTCGGTTCTTCGTATCGTGGAGGATCTGGTGGTAGAGATGAGAGTTGTTGAGAAGGGCTTTCGACGGAATGCAGCCGACGTTCAAGCATGTTCCACCCAAAGTACCGCGCTTTTCTATACATGTAACCTATTGCAGCTGTCAGACATACTTCTAAGCTTGTTCCATGATCCGCAGATTCCTACCTTCATGCCTTCTTGACCAGCTTTGATGGCAGCTACATATCCGGCAACGCCACCTCCAATGATAACCAAATCCTTCTCCTCTGCTCATAATCAGCTCGACTTCCATCATATTGATCGGTATGCGCGACTTACCAGCTTCAGTGGCATAGCTTCGTTTTGACAATCTCGCAATTGCTGAAGGGGCGACTATTGTTGGAAGGCTGGAAAAATTGTGGTTAGCTGGCGGAACCCGCAGGCATCGTGCCATTGAACTCGAACTCACGATGATTGCTGCTTGAAAGCTGACCTAGCGGCCGCTCGGGGTAGTGTTAAACTTCGAAGCATAGTGTCTGTGGTTGTTGACTTGCTGCACCAACTTTTTGAGTCGCTGAGATGTTTGGGAGAACAAGCTCTTATGTCGGCGGATTACCTCCCACAGCTTCCGACTGCACGTGACTGAGAGGCCGCATCTGACCGGGCATGTAGGGTATTTCAAAGCGTTCTAGAAAGGCAAATATGGTTACTAGTATCCTTTGGCCTTCTCTTTCTAGTGAAGTTATAGTTTTGATACATAGTAGAATGAGTAATAGGACTTGCAATGCTGGGTTGGGTTTTGAGAAACTATTTCGGAACCAACAGGAATAGAACTACAAGTACTATTTCGTAGCCAAGACCACATTTCTCCATTAGGAGGTTCCTTCTAAACTTGTGTGTAGTGATAATAAACATGCCCTAGCAGTTGATTGAAAATTGATTCATTCCTTTCCTAATGCTGCCTAGTCTTAGGCAGTATCAACGGCCACCAACGCCTCAAGGGTATCTCCAGCTACTTTACAAGCCCATTTCACCGTCGCCTTCTCCTCCTTCCCACCGGCGATGTCTGTTTTACTCACAACCTTCCTCAAGAAGTATTGCAAGCTCCTGACCAACTGGGGTGTATCCTTTGCCCTTGAGAACACACTCACAACAGCCTGCTCATCTCTCTTCGACTCTGAGCCTTTCTGAGACTGGAGGAGAATGGTAATGAATAAGACTTCCATGAATGTCTTCGTCTTGGGCTGCAAATAGCTCATATTCAGGTTCTTGAAGACGCCAAGGCCGAGTCCGCCCTCGACGACGAGCGTTCCGAACGTCTTAGCCAGGTTGACAATATGTCTTGTATCCAACGTATCCTCATCTTCATCAGGAGCATCGTCTTCATCTGATTCGCCCATCCTCTTGAACAGGTCCCATAAGCAGAATTGAAAAGCTGTCTTCAATCTCCTATCCCCACATACCTTTTTGGCAATGAGGGTGTAGTAAGGGTTGTAACTCTTTTCAGCTCCTGCACAGTGAATCAAGACCTTCGGAATCTCAAACTCTTGCACCTTCTTGAGCTTCAGCTTCATTAGACGTAGATATGCATCCTGAAAGTCTGTAGCAGACATGATAGTGACGAAGATGGCTCGACGAATGTCGGTGTTCATGCCCTGCTGTCTTGCGAGTTGACCAAGATCGGAAGTGCCCGCGTCCTCGACCGGAACGACAGTCTTACCAGAGAACTTCAAAATTTCAGGCTCCTCGTCCTTGTCCGCCGGACCAGACCAACTGGCACCCACAAGCCACCATTTGCCTTTCTTGTCTGACTCTCTAATGTCCTTCAACCCAATGCGTAGGGACTCAGAAGCCTTGATACTTCGTGTGTTCAATGACCCAAGAATCTTCTTCATTCGAATGGTATGCTCGGATGTGACAGCTGACGCTGCTTCTCCAGTCTTCATCTTGTTGTTCTTGAGATCATTAATCGTCTCGATCATGAATTTCGTTCGTACAGATATGTTCTCCTCTCCCACCTTCGCAACGGCAGGACGAAGCATCGTCACAATATCCTTCAGCGACGATGGATCATCCCGTCGTAGCTGTGGGCCAGAGGTCCGAATTATCTTCAGCAACAACTCGGCATTCAACTCCGACAGCTTCTCCAAAAATTGTTTGACATAGTCAAATATAAGCCCACTTCCAACGACCTGAAAATTGTACATTTCTGAAAGTAGCATGATGAGATTTGACGTCTGTTTACTACTATCAGAAGTAGCAGCGGCTAGGCCATCCTGACTGAGATCCACTGCACGAGCATAATGCTCATCGAAAAGTTCAACTATCCGTTGAACCATTTGCGCTCCAAAGTCTGTTCCCATAACTTTGTAAACTGCAGCAATGAATCCTGCAGGAAGGATAATCAACGTATCAGGTAAGCTCGTGGGCTCACAAACAGATGTAAGCAGAATATCCACCAGGGTTGTAGTAACATGCTGCCGTGGGTTCTCTCTGTAGAGTTTCTCAATGTCTCCGAGGATTAAAATCAGGTTGGCTTCGGTAAGCCTATTGACCAAACCTTGAGTCCGCCGTCGCAGCCTGATCAAATCCTCGGAATCAGAAGCTACTGCTTTTCGCAAAGATGGCGGGATGTATTTCCTGACTGGAGCATCGCCACTCGTAGGAGCGACGTATGGGTTTTCTCGTACCCGCTGAGGAAGTTGTTCATCCTCATCACCATTATCAGACTCGAAACCGTCAAACTCATTTTCTTCATCGAGCGTTACGCCTCCATCCCCAAGCTCGCTGTCGTCTTCAGACAAATCATCTGGGAATTCTGGTCCGTCCAAGGACATATTGGAGTCTCTATCTTCCCATTCCTCCATATTGCCTTCCTCTGGGTCTTCATCTTCCTTGTCCAACACGTTAGCGTTCGACTGTCGTGCTTTCTTGCGCTTGTTCTCCAACCATTCGTCTCCGTCCGCCTTTCTCTTTTTCTTCTCCTGCACATCCGAATCTGCATCTGCATCCAGACCCTCTAACAGCTCATCAAGGCCGTCATCCACAAAAGACTGCGGCAGTTTCTTCCTCCCTTTTAGACCTAACTTCTTCTCTAGAGCAGCGATTTCCTCATCATCCTCTTCCAGCTTGCTTTCCACAGCTTTCGATATCCTCAGAGGAGGGGTCGGCGAGCGATTTTCTTGCTTTCTTGACGGATAATCCGCCTTTTTCGTCTTCTTCAGGGTCGACTTTGGTTTCGGAATGTCCTGGGCCTCTGCACTAACAGGTTTCTTCACTGGCTGTGGTTTCTCGACTGGAGCCTCTTCGACATCATCGTAGCGGAGATTTTGATGCTCCAACTTCTTCCTTTTCGCAGGAGGTGGCCCGTTCCTCAGCGCCTTCTTCTCTACTCGCGCTGCTTTTCTCAGCTCTTTTCTCGACTCTGTACGAGGACGGGATTTGCGGCCTCCAGACAAGACACCTATAACCAGCGATTAGCTCTACCCTAAAATCAAGAAACCCATAACTTACCTTCTCCACCTAGCTGCTCGATCAGAGCTTTAGGAAGCTTCAACTTATTCCGCGGCGCCATTTCATATTGTGCTGCTTTCTTTCAAAAATCTTGATAAGGTCTAGAAATTATCGGCGCTAGAACTTCAATCGCCGACCCCACAAACATCACCCCCACCAAATGACCTCGAAATCCATCCCGCTGCACACGACACAGTATCTCGTTCCTTTGATTGTCTAGGAGGAGTCGCAGTCATGGTAGCCGGACATTTGAGTAATGATGATGTATATTTGCTCAATGCACTCGTGGAGTCAGCTATTGACAGCAAACAGTTCTTCCAAAAACTCGCAGAGCTCTTCGATGAGCGGCGGATAAAAGATCATGGAAGCGTATTCTTGACTCAAAAACGTACATACAAGTATCTCTCTTTTCAGGACTCCAGCACAATCTGACATCTCTCAGGCATGATCTATGGCGAAGACCTGGACCTCGAAACTCCTCCCGCAACCACAGAAGAAGCACCCTTCGCGGACCAGCACCCCTCACAACCACTCCCCATTATAATACGTGCCACAAATGGAAAGAGCAAGCCGAAGAGAGATGAGAAATTGAAGATATCAACGGTAGTAGAGGCCGATGCGCTCGAGGGTTTCTTCGTGAAGTATGCGGAGGTGTGTAAATTAGGGATGAGCGGGCTGAAGAAGAGGGACCGGAGTAAGGCGAAAGAGAAGCTGAAGGCGAAGAAGAAGAAACAAGGGGCTGCCGGTGCTGCAGAAATAAAGACAGAGGTGAAGATGGAAAAGTAGAGAGCAAAAGCGGAGGCATGTTTGGCATCATTTGGAAGCATGGCGCAGGTCATGGAGGCATTGCAAAATCAAGGCATTACCGAGGGAGATATCACATTGCACTCGGACAGGAGATCATGAATGAAAAGCACATCGCATTCTGTACACTTCGTTCCAGGCAGTTATGAAGACTGAAGTTGGCTAAGTGTAAGTAATATTCTCCGTTATGTAATCTTACGAACGTCAACGCTCCATCCGTATGTGCATTTCCCTTCCTGTGCAACCTTTGGAATATTCCCAATAAAAAAGCTGGTACCATGCAGATGCTGAAATGAGCATACGCACTTCCTCAGTGGTAGATTTTACAAACTACTGACAGCCCCTATCTTACAATAGAGACTTTCACAAGGATGCATTATTTCCAGTGAATCACCAGAACGTAATGATAATTATACATATTCGTATCTTATCGAACTCGAGGTTGCCGTGGATGGGTAAAGATAAAGACGCCAATAATGCATGTCTCACTCTAGACTTGTTTCAGGAGGCCACTCCATCGTCATGTTTGCCGCCATGATTGCAGCAGCTGTTTTCTGTTCCTCCGCGTCGAGCTCGTTGAATCCCTCAAACGGTTCCTACTTACTATTACAAAATGTACTTGAGTGGATCATGGAGCAGACTAACCTGTGCAGGGTCAGCACTTATCGCAGATCCAAGATTTAGATCTGATTTTCCGTGTTGCGGACTGGGCTTCTGATCCATTTGAGAGGTATTGGCAATCATTTCTGGATTGACAAGTTGACCGGAATGATGGTCAAAATCTATGACTCCGCTTACAAATTGGCTTTCTTGTTTGACTTGCGAGTTGGCCAAAAGTGACTCTGTTGCGTTGATGGCTGGGAGTCCATCATAGGAAGGTATAAACTCAGTTTGGGGGACGGTATAAGTGGGTCTGTAGCTAGAGGTGACTTCGTGAGGATTCTGAAGTTCGGTGCCAGAGTAGTCGAAAGTATGTTGTTGAACTCTCTGTGTAGGATGTCTACTGGCACTGCATGCGCTGTAGATATCAGTGTAGATATCAGCATAGATACCAGGAGTCTCATATAGTTGTGGATCGATGTTCTGCGACGGAGGACTAGGCTGATTTGAGTAAGTATATCCTCCTGCGTATGGTAGAGGTCGAGGAAGCGAAGGGCTCGGGTAGAGATATCCTCCACTATCTGTCTGGGGTTGCTGACTAGGTACTTCCAGCTTCACCGGAGTCTCTGGAGTCGGATACGCAGAAACCACTGATCGAAGCCGAGAGGGAGTCTCTACCTTCGCCCTCTTCGGCTTGCGCTCCTCTTCGTCCATCTTCTTCCTCTTCGGGTTGGATGGCCCTTCGCCGTTGTCCTTCTCCAGCCCTTTCTTCTTCCGAATTCGACACTGGCAAGCCATATCACTCCGGCAGAACCAGCAAACTCCCCTGGCCTCAACTTTCTTCCTGCGTCCATTTACCCCGACTTCTTCCAGGCCCTCCGCCAACGTCGCGCGGTCGATTATCGGCCGCAGTCTCTCCCTCTGCTGTTTATTCAAGCCCTGTCGCGCAGCTTTGCATCTCCAGCACACTCCCTCATTCCTCTGTTCAGGCTCGTCAGGCCCCAGTTGGATGCACAGCTCTGAGGGGCATTTCTTTGCTGGCCAGTTATCAACACAGCTGGGGAGCTTGGAGACCGAGACGTAGACCCTGCGGCAGCAGGGCAGAGTGAAAGGAATGATCTGGCACATCACTAAGATGCCTCGAACGTATAGCTTATTCTCTTACTTCCTCGTGGATTCTACTACGCGATTGCAATACTTCTCTTATCTTGATAGCGCTTAGATATGTTGATGCTTGTGATGTGGTAGGCGTGTTGTATTAACGAGCGACTAGTTATGATATTTGGCTTCGAGAATGGTAGGTGGTTGAAAGATTCAGAAAGGGAAGGAGTCTCCCAGAGAAATTTATAGACAAATTTATGACTTGTTTTGGAAACCCATAGCGGTGAATTAACGGGGAAAAAGTATGATACATACACAACGTTTGTGATTCACTGCGGGTCCTTATGGATGGCCTTGTGGGTAGGAATGTTTGAGGTGGATCATTCTTTCGAGTTCTGTGATTGTTTAGCAGGTGATAAAAATTGAGTGGGGGTGTTTTGGTTCGTGAGAGGGGAATGCCGGAAACCTCGACGTAGTTCTTTGTTGATCACAGCATCGAAACCTGATGGTCACTTCACTTTCCAGACTTCCTTCACACCAGGCCTCGCTCAAAACCATCGCATTTTTCTGCACTAATTTCATCTAAGAACATGTGACCCAGTTCCAGATATGCATGCAGTGAAATAACTTTTGTGAAGAATCAAGTCGCACATATCCACCCTTCCATATGGCCTCGATTGTTGTGACCTCGTGATGCCGAGACCAATGAGCAATTTGCGACAAAGGAAAATGAAGGACCGCCACTCAGTTGTTGACCAATTGTGCTTTCCGGTGATGAAGTTTTGTGCTGATTGAGTACATGTAAGGAAAGATGAAGTGGCGAAGCAGAGAAGTATTGTGACACGAGGTGGGAGCTTTGTCGGCTGAAATGCTGGAGGTGCAAATATATGCTAACGTTCCAAGCCTCCTTCTCTACATGATTTGGTCCTGGGTCAAGTTCGTGGCCTCGGTCTCCATCGCATCGCCGCTGCCAGGAGTCTGGTACTTGACATAACTCAAGCCCAAGGGACGGCCGCCATATTGGTAACCGGAGAACTTCTCAATAGCGGTCTCTGCGTTTTCGGCTGTATCGAATCGAACAACACCGGTGCCTCGAGATCGACCATTTGGCTCGTACTGGATCTCGGCCTGCTCGACCTTTCCAATGGTGGTGAAGAGTTCGACAAGATCCTCATTGCTGGTGGACCAAGGAAGCTGTTTGATTGTCAGTATGCTCTAAAAAGGAGCCTTGAAGTACCTACATTGCGAACGTAAATCGTCTCGCTTCTCTCGGTACCAGCAGTTGCGTAGTCGGTGAAGGGATTGGGAGCTGCAGTAACAGCACCTCCATCGAAGGCAGCACCTCCGCCAAAACCTCCGCCACCGTAGCCTCCGCGACCTCCAAATCCTCCACCGAAACCTCCACGGCCGCCAAATCCGCCTCGTCCTCCGAAGCCTCCTCCAAAGCCTCCACGTCCTCCGAAACCACCTCGTCCGCCAAAGCCAGGGCCTGAGCCGGCGAAGCGATCCTCGCGGACCTCAAGTGGGCGACCTTGCCAGTCGTAGCCGTTGAATTGCTGGATGGCATTGCGAGCATCGTCAGGAGACTCGAACGCGACAATGCCAGATCCCTTAGGACGACCATCAACTCCAACGTGGACATCGGCACGAACGACGGCACCGTTTCGGGCTGTAAGATGAAGTGTTAATTTCACTCGACTGGAACCTAGTTAGCTGCAGAGGCAGAACTCACCTGCTTGTCGGAACAAGTCCTTGAGGTCCTGCCATCCTACAGTGTAGGGTAGCTGAGAGTCAAAGTCAACATAAGGCCCTGAAAAGGGTCATAAACAGAAAAATGGGGAGGGATGTAACAAACGTTGGAGACATAGATTTGACGACCACCACCGGCGCCACCCATTCCACCGCCAAATCCTCCTCCGAATCCGCCGCGTCCGCCGCCGTCGTATCCGCCGCGACCTCCAGCTGGTGGGCCTGTGAATCGGGGTTCGGCCTCACGATCCTGGGTCGTTTATGAGTAATGTGGAAGAACTGGGAGAAAGGTCACGTACCTCTCGAACATAGACGAGTCGACCCATGAGGTTTTGGTTGCTGAGAGTGTTGACGGCCTGTTGAGCTTGCTCCCTCGTGGCATATTCTACAATGCTAAGCTCCAGTTAGCAAACAACATAACGAAGACTGGAATCACGGTTGCCTTACCCGCATCCCTACATAACCCGCGGAACAACGTCCCAATCCGTCAATCCAACATTCCTTCAAAAACCAAGAACAAAGGAAAAATCAATGCCACTACGTATAGGCGCCCACCTTCGACATTCCATTCGGAAGCAACAACACATCTGCGAAAAGAACTTCTCCGGCTACACCACGAGGACATCCGTCAGCCTTGCCATTGAGACCTCCCCAACTCGGACCACTAACCAGTTCTCATGAAATCCTTGAGGTGATGCCATTTGACGTCATAGCTAAGATTGCCGACGTAGACCCTGAGACACAAAGTTGTAAGTCTAAAGAGAGGGTTCAGTATAAACTTTTCGACACTCACCGACGATCCTGCTGGGAAGACTCCTTCAAGTTATTCAACATCTGCTCTCTCGCTTGAGCTCTCTCCTCATAGGACCTATGCGGAACCACGCCTCCGCCAGACATACCGCCGCTAATCGGGCTTCGAGATCTTCTGTCAGTTCGATGGCGATCCTCACGACTACGGCTGCGCGAGCGCGGGCTGTAGGAGCGACGACGAGAAGAACGTGGTGATCGAGACCGACGTCTTGGGCTGCGTTCCCTCTGCGAAGCGTAAGTGTCTGCCTCAATCATCAAGTAGACTTGATAGTGAAAGTGATGGGGAAGAAGTATGGAATATGCAAGGTGTGAATTGTGGTGTTGTCAAGTTGTGTGTTGGTTGCGGGAGCTGGCCCGCATCCATCAAGGTTATGTCTTTAGTTGCCGCAACTAGGCTTGAATCAACCTCCTTTGCGAAGGAAAGCCACCTGTCGAGAAGGCGAGGGAGAGACATGGGGTCTGCAGCCTTACAACCCCAAATCGCCCGATCCCGTAACGAAGGATAAAGGACTATAACTTACACCCGGGCGATATGAATCGTCTGCTTGGTTGATGATGTTAGCAAAGCAAAGAACCTGACGTTATGAAGTTTGTGGAGGGAGAGAATGGAATGATTAAACTAAGATCGATGACAACTTTAACGGCTCTGGAGGGCGGGCAGCCGGGCAGAATCCAGGTAGGCATCAAATGGGGTGAATAAGGTGAGAAGGAACGAGTTTGTGGGACAAAGACTAACCTGCACCTGACATGTCTAATGGTCAAGTTGACACCGACTTGTGGAAGGGTTGTATGTTGAGGCTTCTAGGGCCAGAAAATGCTGGAAGACGCAAGGATGAAGTTAGCGGGACTGCCGTGTGCGCTTTACGGAGGAAGATGTAGGGAGGAGGGGGTCCAATCATGCACAGAAACGTACTTTGGCCTGTGATGGCTGTTGCGCGCACCGGCGGAGAGGTGAGGTGGGAAGGGCAGGATGCGTTCAAGCTGCACTCAACCAGACTCCTATCAGCAAGGTTGGTCCGGCGAGCGAGTACTCCACGCTTCAGCTCCAGGCGCCAGCCTTGAAGGTGAGGGACACAATGCAGAAGGGTAGCAGCTTTGCTTACCTGGTTTGGAGCTGCGAAGAGCTTGAACCGTTCAGAACAGCAGCACAGCTGGGCGTTGACTAGTGCGTGGGGACAGGACGAGAACAATTGAATAATTATGACCCGAGAGAGTGGACAGGCCCTTGTCCAGTTGCGGTAGGTCTCGACGAGAGAGGAAATAATTGGGTTGTACTGAGGTGCGTCGAGAGCGCAGAGCGGTGGTGGTTGACGCGCTTTTCGCAAAGAGTGCAGGTGAGGTCTGGCGTTATCGCGTATAAGGCCGGTCTCGGTTGCCGTACGAAGTGGGAGTTTGTGACTGAATTGCTGGCCAAGGCTGGCAAATGAGGCACGGCCCTTGTGAATTGCTACTCGCTCAGCTCTAGTGTGTTGAACCCACTCTGTCACCCCAAATTGTCTCTTGTTTTATCCGTGGAAGCCACACCACCTGCCACTTCGAATCAACCGTCCCGAAAGGACCGGCGGCACACACCATGGGGGGCGGCCATGCAGTTCTATGGATCGCTCTGATGGGGAATTGATTGAATAACGAAGAATGCAGATAATTGCGAGAGTGGCTCCGGGACTTTTCTGATTGGGGCCAGTACATCAAGAAGAACACAAAAGAGGAAAGTCCTTGCCAGAACTTGCCACTGAGAAGAGGCTATTACATCTCGAAAATGGCTCTGTAGGTGCATGTCCCACGTCTTTTTCGGGAAATCTGTGTTGACTTCAGTACCAGAGTCCTTCTCGTTGCAGGCTCCTCTCGGCTTGTCTTCACAAAGTGCCCCGGAAGCCGACGCTGCTCCTGGCGAGGACAGCTTCCCTCCGAGAATACGCATGTCGAACTCCGGCACAGCAAGAAAACTTTGTATGCAAGCATAGATGGGAATACGGTGATGAAATTTGGCGAACCAGCCAATAATCCCTCCGCGCTGGCTTCTGCTTCCGCCTGTGAGATCACTGTTTCTCCGTCGGTGCTCTCTCCGGGGGTGGTTTAGGGCTCCAGAGCGTGAAGGGGGGTTGATCTCCTGCAGGCTCTCGCGCCTTGCATACTTCTTCCCGGCGCTTTCAGAATCCAATACGGACGCTTCTACAGGCTCTGGGGACTGACGGCATACTTGGCGTCCTGCCAGTCTTCCTGGCCCTGAAAATCTTGACAAATTTCTGTTTCTGGATTTAAAGATCAAATACCTCTGCATGTCCAAGAGAAGTTGGATGTCTATCTTAAGTTGAGTCTTCAAGACGTAGTGGATATCTGGATCGAAGACTAGTTGTCAAGTGCTTTAAGGAATGCCGAGCTGTCAGGCATCCTCTGACAGGAGCTATTCTCAAGCCCGTGCCAGCAAATGCCAGCTGAGAAGAACACGAACCCTGTGCAGCGTCTCATTCACCGAACGAATGCGAGGTCTCAAGACGTGCACCCTTTTGAATCTCATTGCAGCATCACCCGATGCCTAGCCAACAAGCTTGGCTTTAATGGATCGTCGCTGAAGAACCCGAGGCGTTTATCACCAATCATTAGACCCGCAGACCACAGAGCTTTAGGACGACGCGGATTGCGTAGTGAGATCCTAGCACGAGTGGCATTAGATGGCGCTTTTAACCTAGACGGCAGATCGATATCACACGTTCCATGTCCTGCAATATGCATACCATAAGCATGACTGTCAAAGGGAGGCTCGTGGTCTATTTTCGTAGAGTACATCTTGTGGATCTGCAATTGCTTTTGCATCTCACAAAATCGACCGCAAGTCCCACTACAGATGCTCAATCGTTTTCGTCCCCCACCACCGGAGAGATGTCCAATCGCGGCCGCATTTGCGGCGACTCATGCATGTACTGCAGGGGATTCAAGCACGAGATACGGGTTCTGCATATGGCATAGCTGACTAAATTCAAACCTGCAGAGTCACGAAGCTATGCCTTCTTAAGCCAGCTCGTTCCCATGCAAGAAAATGCAAGTGTTCCGACTTGTTATCTGTGGCTCGTTCTTCGGCCAGTCGATCTTCCTCGATTTTTACTGCAGCAAAGCAAGGCGCAAGCATGATCCCAACTGCATAGAGCCAATGCAACAGCGGGAACCGTTGCGGCCCGCACCCTCGAGCAGGTATGCTTGACACACCTCTGCTATCGCGCACATGGAGATTCGATAAAGATGCCTCTAGATTCGTGAAAGTGTCCATAGTTTGGGTATTTTAAGAGGAGGCTCTGCGGGCTGCTCGTGGCCCACGGCGGTCTGTGTCCCGCCCGGCTTGGCACAAACGAATACAATTCAAAGCGGACCGAGTGTAGCTGTCTATGCGAACCGCTTTGGCGTGGAGTGCTGTGGATGTGACGAACTGAAGAACCCCTCATATTATTTAGCCGTTAAGTGGCGAGTCAGACAAGACACCAAATCTCCACATCAATGCAAGTACAGCGTATTCTCCTCCCCTTATCACTATCGGTGGCGGCCGCACAAACTGCCCCCTCGGCTCCGAACCTGATATTGTCACTTCATGGAGACGAGCTTGTTCCTTTCTGTAATCAAAATATCAGCAACATGGTCCTATCTTGAAATGTTTCTGCAGCGCTTGAAGTATATTTGAGTAGGTTATATTGCTGTTGCTCGACTAGCAGGTATTCATGCACCGAGACCACTTCTGAATTGAGCTGGTTCCTCAAGCCTTTCATCGCTTCAATTGTATTCAGTCCCTAATTCTCAAGGAGGATTTCAATTGTACGATCAAGTTTGATGGCTTGCTTGTCGTACACTTGGAATCCACATCGTGAGGACTCCCTTCTATTGACAGAATATTTAACAACTCGATCATCATCGTTATAACTGTTCCCCATCGAGAAATCTGGGGTCTGGCTATATAATAATCACACCTGACTAAATAACACTCGCGGCAAAACATATACAAAACCGCCACTTCATAGCCCAATTATCAACACATTTTCGCCCCGAATTTATTAAAAAAAGAGTATATATATATATATGAAAGATAACTCTAATCCTAACCCAACCCTAACCACCCTAACCGCCTGTGGGAGTGCCTGAGCACAGACGAATTTTGTATGCGAAATGATTGTTATTTAGTCAAATGTGATTTTTATAGAGCTAGTTCCGAAATCTGTTGTTGGCTATCTGGGCTAGGTCAAGTATTTTGAAAGCTGAACATCAGGGAACATGGATACTTGGGTGACTAATTGGCAATTAGACTACTAACCTTTACTGTCAATTCTTGAGTATCCGCAACGGGATTTCTGCTCCTGAGAAACTGCAAAACCACTCTCGTATGCTTTTAATATTTCGAAGCACTTTTTATTTCACCATATCATGAACAACACATTTAAAAAGCAAGACCGGTTGTCATTCAAGGCTCTATGCATGAGACTTTCATTTCTTTTCTCATCTACTAACAGCGAGGGTATTATCGATGCACTTCAACCTTCGACACCATATCCCCACCAAGCCTCGCAATCTCCGCCAATATCGCAGACTTATCAAGTTCTACATCTCCTCCCTCATCGCCCTCCACAGGCTTCGTAGCATACGCCAAACTCACTTTAAAAGGCCTTTTCGCCACAGTTTGCGGATTCCACAACCCGCCAATTGCAGACCCACCCGCAGCATCATAGAAGAACACCACGCTCCCCGCAAATAGCTTCTCAAGCTCAATGATATAATCCCGGACCGGCTGGTACCCAACCAACTCCAAATTCACATCCGCCTGAACCTCCAAGTTCTTAAACTTCGGCTGCGCAGCCTCCTTCCTGGTCTTTTCGCCCGAAAACTTCATCGAGATATGAACAACGAAATCATAATCCGCCATCGAACTCGCAAACAAGCTCCTCTGATCCAACTCCAGTCCCCTCTCCTTAACCAACTTACACGCACTCCTCGCCAACGCCGTCATTCGCGCCGCTACCATCTTACTCGGGCCCGCATCCGTGAACGCCGTGCCCGTCGTATCGTGATTCGAGGCTGCGACTAGCACGGTGCGGTTCATGCCCGGGTCGATCTTCCTCCACGCCTCGACACGCGTGTTGATAGAATCAACTTCTTTGCTCGTCATGCTGCCGGTGAAATCGACAACGAGGGACGTTATACGCCAGTCCCAGCGGGAGATGAAGAGCAGAGTACGCAGGAATCCGGTCATGGCAGAAGAGGGCGCGCACCAGGGGTAGGGCTGGAGGAATGTGCGGGCGACGAGGAGCTCGATGAGCTCTTCACGGATGTGGGAGGAGAGCATGTGGCGGTTGAACCAGAGCTTCACAAGGCGGATTGTGGGTGACAGGAGTGGGAAGCGGGTACAGTGTGTTGCAATGGATTGGGTGAGGAGTGGTAGTTGGATGAAGGTGCGTTTGTATATCGATAAAGCCGAAATAGCGTTCTCCCTCTCTCGGTGATCGGTAGATTTCTCTTTGATCATCCTCTCCAGGAGAGTCTGCTCGCGATCATTGTGGATCCTAAGGCGGAATGCGGCCCCGGATTCATAGATGACATCTAGGAAGGCACAATTGAGCAATGGCTGTTCCTCGTTCTCGAGACCGACCCGGGTAGTGATAGTGTCGCCAACCTCTTGGAGAAGATTGCCAATCTTGAGCAGAAAAGCGATCTTCGTTCGCTGGATTGCAACAACGTCGTCTGGCCACCTTCCAGAGCCCTCGAATTGAATCAGAACATCCGCCGGAACTTTCAAAGGTTGGCTCGAGCTGAATGATGGCAAATTAATCGTCGCATACCTCAATTGAGGGTCTACAGCCGAGAGCTGTCTCAGTTGTAATGGCAGGCCCTCCATGTCTCTGATTTGCTTCTCGAGAACGTTAAACGCTTGCTTGAGAGCATCAAAAGTCTTCCTGCCGGACCCAGAGCCTGGCAATAGCCTGTCAAAAGTATTTCCAACGAATTGCATACTCTCGACAACCTCAGCACTAAAATGGCGTTTCATGAGGTAGGTCACGATCTCTTGAAAAATGGAGTACGTGGATCCAGGTGACCACACCAAACTCTCGAGAATGCTGCCATCCTTGAATCGACGTAGCTCTGCCTTTCCCCCCCAGAATTTCTGGAATTTGGCAGCTTTCTTTTTCTCTTCTGCTGATGGTCCATGATCAACAAGCCGGTCAATGTTCGCGGGGTCAAAAGTAACCGAGACTAATAGCGATGATTCTGGTGAAGTTGGACCCACAGATCTGATAGCCCAAGATGGTAATTCTGATTTCTTTATATCGATGAGCTTCACTCTATCCACCAATCCCTCTTTTAGTACTTCATAGACTCGATTGCAGAATTTAGTGTCGCTTGGTAAGTGGTCACAAGAACTAATTTCGAGAGGTTGAGGAGGCTGATTCAAGCGGATTGAGCAGTCGAACCGGAGCAAAGGCTGAGAGGTGCGTAGGATGAAAGAGGATTCGAATTGATCGAATATCGAATCATTAAGCATAGCCAACGATGTCTTCGCCTCGTCTCGAAGCAGATTATATGACCACGGCGTCATCTTGTAAAATAGGTTCTGTCCTCGCTGTCCATCGTAGAGCATTGGTACGTTAGACTTAGCTAAGGTGAAGTCGGCTGCCTCCAAAATCAGAGGTTTGTTAACAAGATCGTTAGCTGAGAGAAATTGAACAATGCCCTTGAACATCTGATAGCTGCTGTACCCGGGAGACAGGATGCTATGACCTTTGGGACCACCGCCTTTCAGTAGTAGGGCTGTCAAAGCCGCTAATTCGAAAGATCCAAATCCACCTTTGGAAACATCACTTCCAAAGCCTCTTTGCCGTAGCCAGACTGTCCCAAGGATGCAAGCATCTTTGAATCCATCCGAGGACTTCGCCACTGAATGCAGAAGCTTGAGATAAGGCTCATGATTGCAGTCAGAACGTAGCGAGGCGTTGTAGAAAGGCGTTGGAGATGCTGCCGAAGGCTCGCCTTCCTTGGCATCCTTTGGCCGAATAGCATTCTTTTCTGGTTGTAATTTTGATTCCGCAAAGAATGCCTGCGGAGCAGCGGGAATGATACGTATTTCATATTTATGATCTTGTTTTGCTTTATCGCCTACAACATGTCAGCAGGCCATACAACGAATTAGAAGTATACTCACCAGATTTTGGCTTCGCTACTAGAATCGGATGGAGATCGTTTCCGTGAAGATATTCAAAGCTCAAAGCAAACTCCTCCTGGATCGTATTCTGAAGCCCGGCCGCAACGCAAGCCAGGTAATATGCTCTTTTGTAGAAGTATCGGTAATTGAGATAGTCCTTGTCTTGGAAAATTGTTGCCGGCATGACCACCACCATATCCACAGATAGGGCCGCATCTGTCTTGACCATGGTCTTGAGAGCATAGCTTCCAACCACATTGATATTCGAAGGTTTGGCATAGGCCAATTTGTACGCGGCATTCTTGTCTGGCTTGGGGTTCGGGAATGGTACGTTGATTTTGTGAGATTTGTGCAAGGTTTTCGAGGCTTCGGGAATCTACACCAAACAAATTAGAAATTGTTGTATTGAGCACTAACCAGTCTCGAAGACATACAGGGAGAGCATCCCGCTCCGCAATTCCTTCAATCAGACCTTTCAACTTGCGCAGAGCTTCGTTCAATCCACTGAAGCGCTTCTCGTAGTTTGGCTGCACTTCATTCAGTAGCTCGTCAACCTGCAGCTTGAACAAGCTAGATTTGTAAAATCCTCCAGCATACAGCGCTGGATCATCGTCATCGTGGACTCGCTTTGGCCGACTTGGCGTCTGTTTTGATCGTGCTGGTTGATCCTCCTCGGCCGATTGCTCCTCAAACTTGTCACTTTCTGACTCGTTTGTATTTTCAGTCAGCTCTGCAGGGTTCTCATTGGCTAATTTGCGCCGCTTGGAAGGAAGACGTGCCAACATATCTATGTTTGACATGAATGTAAATATTCGTACCTCTAACAGCCCTGAACTTTTTCTTGTTCGCCAAAATTTAAGCTCACCTTACGTTAGTCGGGAACCCCACTTAGCGCGGCCACGGACTTATCAATTTTCGCTTCTCCGATAACGGGAAGTTGGGGTGCGATTCAGAACAAGTAACTTGCGAATCTCATTCCAAGTGAGGGGTCAACTGTTCATATATTTTTTCCATCTCAAAATGTCTGTTATCGAGCTTGGAGACTCCATACCATCTCTCACACCTCACGTATGTGCCCCAATTCCAGATCAATTGCACCCCACTCTTCCCAATGAAGAAATCTGTGTGAGTCAATGTCTAATGTGGAATACACAGGCTGCGAGCGTCTCTCTTCCACTATGGGCGGACAACATTGGATATGAGGAAGGACAGGAACGGGTCATGAGCAAGCTCACCACTGGCTATCCACGGTATGTGACAATTGATATTTAACTTCACATTTGCCACGCTGACCATGGTCTCGTGACTCAGCTTCTTCATTCACAAGCTCATTACAGCATTTGCTGAAGACATTGCCCGGAAGTTTGGCAGCCCTGGTCATCAGGCAATGCTGTTCCCATCTACCAGGGCTGCTAGACGATGTGTGAACTTCATGCATTCCAGAGACTCCTCCATATCAACAGACCAAATCAAAGTTGTTGATCTGGCTTTGGACTCCAGTCGGGCTGACTCAGAGACCTTGAAGAAATTATCGCCCTGTATCTCTGCTGTCATTTACTCCGATGATCTCTTTGCTATTGCAAAGCAATATTGGCAGCATTCAGGTGATGGCGTCTCAAGCAGGCGCGCTGAGTTTTGCCATGGTCTTTTCCTGGATGGTTTGCTGGTTGAACAGACAGCTCTTCAGCCAATTCAGATTGAAAATGGCTTCCAGAAGCCTTGCAAAGGACCTAGAAGATATCAGAGGGGATCTATGGATAAGTCGCCCTCCAAAGCCAACAAAATTATCCCTGGGCCCGATTCTCCAGTGAAGACCTCGCCGGAGTCTCGGGAGAGCTCACAGTTTTTGGAAGAGCGATTTGGCCGCAACCTTGACGTCTCTTTCTTTGATAATGCAAAATCAGCTATTCGCCGGCGGATTGCAGGTTCTTTAATGGGCGAGGTTGATCTTTCTGTTGCACCAAGTCTAGCCATGATTTCGAATATGCGTGGAGTGAGTGGGCTCTCCGAAGATGACGTTTACCTCTACCCGTGTGGTATGAATTCCATCTTCAACGCACACAGAATGATGTTAGAAGCCAGGGGACAGCTGAAAAGCATCTCATTTGGATTTCCTTACGTCGATACCCTGAAGATCCTTGAGAAGTTTGGTCCAGGCTGCCTATTTTATGGAAACGGGACCTCGGAAGATTTGGATGACCTCGAATCCAGGCTGAAATTGGGTGAGAGATATCTGGCGCTTTTTTGCGAATTTCCAGGGAATCCTATGTTGAAGTGTCCGGATCTTCAACGAATTCGGAAGTTGGCAGACGAGTACGACTTCGGTGTTATTGTTGACGAGACTATCGGCAACTTCATCAACGTTCACGTCCTTCCATATGCTGATGTGGTTGTCAGCAGTCTCACCAAGATCTTTTCAGGGGAATGTAATGTAATGGGAGGCGCCACGATCTTAAACCCCAAAGGTCGGTACTACCAGGCGCTGAAGAAAGTTGCTGAAGTTGAGTACGAGGACAACTACTGGGCTGAGGACGTCATTTTCATGGAGCGGAATAGTCGCCATTTTGTCTCGAGGATCGAGAGAATTAATGACAATGCCGAGGCAATCTGTGATATCCTTCGAGCACATCCACTGGTCGACAAACTGTATTACCCGAAGTACAACCCTTCGCGAGTCTTCTACGATGCTTGCCGGACACCCAATGGGGGATATGGTGGGCTGCTGTCCTTCACATTTCACAAAACTGCCCAAGCCGTTGCATTCCATGACCGTATCGAGACAGCAAAGGGACCAAGTCTGGGCACTAACTTCACCTTGATCTCACCCTATGTTATTCTGGCACATTTCTTGGAGCTGGACTGGGCATCGCAATTTGGGGTTCCATCTGATCTTGTCCGGATAAGCGTAGGCCTGGAGGATACGGAAGATCTAAAGTCGATATTTGCTGCCGCCTTGGCAGCCGCTGAGAAAGCATAAGCTTGATGGCTATGGCTTTTTGAGGGTGAACAGAGCATTCAGGCGTAAGAAAAGCTGTATTGTGTAGCTATGTTGTGGCTGGGGATAGTCAAATAGGTAGAATGATATGGATGAGCGTGATCTTTCGAGGAAAGGGATAAGAGCAAGCCTGTTTCAACATTCTCCATTAATACAAAAAATGGGACGATAAATGCTGATTGCCTTTGAGGTGAAGTTGTGCGAATTGTGATTGAGGTATCGAAGTAGGTAAAGAAGCAACAAGGCATGGAATCATCTGGTACGTTCGAAAATGTTGATGAAAAGGTGAGAATGGACTGAGAAACATGCAGAGTGCCCCACATAAAATCTTAGCGCAGTTTTAGTTCGCGTCTGCCGCCTCCGCGGACTTCTCACGCGTAACTATCGCATCCAGGCGCGTTTTCGGACATCAATACTTCGAAATCGTGAACCTGCGCCTTGGGTGCCATCCCCAAATTCGGAGGTCAATATGGCCCCCGAAAAGCGCCGAAGACGTGTTGAAGAAGACGATGTTGAAGAGGACGTGGATGCTGTCAACGCAGCCAACTCGAGCTTGCAACAATCTTTGGTGGGTGACCAGGCGACGGCATTCAACAGAGAGGCCCCTCCAGATATTTCTCATAGTAGCTCACTAACTTTGCTGCTCACCAGAATAAACGACAACGCCTTTCCGCGAACCAAAGTGCCTCGAACTCACGAAATGCACGCGCGCGGAGTCCTCCCAGTCCTTCTACCTCCAGCGAGGACGAGGAAGAGCTTCCCGATGCCGACGAAGACAATGAGGATCTCCCGCCTGCCACACAATACGAGATTATACGAGACAATGGGTTCAAGCATTTGGAAAACCCTGAGTTGGACGACCGCATTGCAACTCAGAAGTTCCTTGCCCGGACTCAGCAAATCGGTGACAATCACGCAGCAGACAACGCTATCATCGAGTCAATCACGTGTATGAACTTCATGTGTCATACCGAACTGAAGGTTGAGCTTGGTCCTCTTATCAACTTTATCGTTGGTATGAATGGTAGTGGAAAGAGCGCGGTCCTGACTGCAATTACTTTGTGCTTGGGTGGAAAGGCAGCCTCGACCAACCGAGGTGCGAGTATGAAGAGCTTGATCAAGTCCGGCGAGGAGAACGCCTGTCTGATTGTAAAGCTCAAGAATCAAGGCAACGATGCGTATCAACCGGATATTTATGGTGATTCAATCATTGTTGAGCGACACTTCTCGAGATCAGGTAACAGCGGCTACAAGCTCAGAAGCGCCACTGGACGGTTGATATCATCCAAGAAAGGAGATGTAGATGACATCGTCGAATACTATCAGCTCCAGGTTGACAATCCCATGAATGTCCTCACCCAAGATGCTGCTAAGTCTTTCATCACGCAATCAAAGGCTCCTGACAAGTACAAGTTTTTCGTCGAAGGTGTTCAACTCGAAGCACTGGATAATGATTACAGACTCATATCCGATACTTGTGACCAGATACAAGCCAAATTGGATGAGTCGAAAGACGATCTCCGGGCCCTCAGGAAGAAAGCAGAAGAGGCCAAGCAAAAGTCGGATCTCGTCCATGAACGTGATGGCATGAGAGTGCAGATTCGACGACTGAGGAATCAGTGTGCTTGGTCTCAAGTTGCTGATGTTGAGCGTACACTGGAAGAGCGAGAGCGTCTTATTTCTGAAGTAGAACAGAAAATTGAGAATGCTATGAGGGACGCTGAGGACAAGGACCAGGCATTCCAGCAAGCAGATGCTCAATTGGCACGTCTCAAGGAGAACGAAACTCGGTTGACTGAAGAATTCGCACCTCTGAAAGATGAAGAGGATGCTGCAAAAGCTGCACACAATGCAACTACTGGGGAAGTGATTAGCGCAAAGACACAACACGCGAACATCAAGAACAGTCTTGTCCGGGCCAAGAAGAAGGTTTCAGACACTAAGGCGGAGATTGAGCAGGAGAAGAAACGTTTGGAAGATGCTAACGGTGGTGCTCATTCCCGGAAGCTTGCTGATATTGAGGATGCCGAACAAGCTGCGGCCAATGCGAAGGCAGAGCTTGATCGAAACGAGGAACATCTTCCAACCCTGGAAGGAAACAGAAGAGCAGTTCAGGACAAATTGAAAGCCCTCGAAGGTCCTCTAAAGGCCAAAACAGCAGATGAGCACAATGCACGTAAGCAATTGGACGACTTGGATCGCAATCGCGGAGACCCAATGGGAGGCTTTGACGTAAAGATGCCACAGTTGTTGAAGCGAATAGGCAATGACCGCGGATTTCGTGAGAAGCCTATAGGGCCTCTGGGCTTACATATTAAATTACTCAAGCCTGAGTGGTCAAACGTTCTCGAGTCAACCATCGGTATTGCCCTGAGTGGATTCATCGTTACCAGCAAGGATGATCAGATGAGGCTGTCAGGTATGTTGTCTTTACCTACATTTCCCATCCTTTCTGGGAGTCATTGTGTGCTCTTGACCGCATCTTCCTCTGTCCAAGCAGAGATCGGTCTTCCAATGCTGCATCAATTACACATAGGTAGTCCAAATGCTCACTGGAAAATGTTTAGATATCTTACGCTCTGCCAATATGAGCTACTGCCCAGTGATGATTATAAGCAACAGGCCAATTGACATCACTGGCCACGAGCCAGACCCTCAATTTCTCACCATTCTGAGAGCTTTGCAAATTGATAATGAGCTCGTGAAAAAGCAGCTGATTATCAGCCAGGGTATTGAGCAATCAATCTTGGTCCACCGCCAAGTCGAGGGAATGAGGATCATGTTCGAGGGTCCAAAACCTCATAAGGTCCGCCAATGCTTTACGCACCACCCCCACAACAGACTCGGTGGATGGCACTTGGGTTACACGGGACGTAACAATGCGCAGAGGGAAATCAGTCCTGTGAATCCACCAAAGGGCAAGCCGCGCATGATGGCTGATATCGAAGGTCAAATCTCTTATCAAAGAGAAACTGTAGCGCAATTCGGACGTGAGAAGGCCGAACTTGAAGCACAGAAGCGCCGACTCACAGATGAGTTGAAGAAGTGTGAGGACGCCGTCAAGCAATCAAAGCGGGAACACGGAAAACTGAAGATCAACCTCCAAAAAGCCGACGAAAAAGTTGAGAATCTGAAGGCAGAGTTGGATCAGTACAACGTGGAAGATGGACGGCTTGATGGCTTGAGAGAGATCTTAGTTGACGAAGAGCGTGAACTGGCAATTGCTCAAGAAGCATACGGAAACAGTGGCCTCGAAAAGGAGAACCTAAACCAGAAAGCGCTCGAGAAGAAGCGAGAGCTAGATGCTGCCAAGGTGAAAACTGGAGAACTGGAGCACAAAATCAAAAAGGCCCAAGACAAAGTCCGCAATCAGGAGCAAGCTCGTCAAATCGCTCTTCGGGAAAAGAACTTGGCCGTTACCAAGATTGACGATTTCCGGGCAGAGAGGGAAACCGCAGAACTCAAGCGGAACCAACAAGCCGAAGTTGTCGCAAAGTTCATTGAGGAAGCTACCAAGGTGTGCGAGAGAGTGCACGTCGATGAAAGCGAGACTTCCGGCAGCCTTGAGTCCAAATTCAACGCTCTCAATCAGCGTCTCCAACAATTCCGGAGGAGGCAAGGCGCATCTGATCAGGAGATTCACGAAGCTGCGATTGCCGCGAAGGAAGCATATGAGAATGCATCATCCCACCGCACTGAATTGAACGAGCTCCTGTCATTACTCAAGCTATCATTCCTGCGACGAATGGCAATGTACCGACGCTTCCAGAAGCATATTTCCGCAAGATCCAGGATCAATTTCGGTTACTTGCTCACTGAGAGGTCGTTCCGAGGTGAACTCGACATTGACCACCGAAAGAAGAGGCTTGAGGTGAAGATTGAGCCCGACCAGACTACTAAGAGCAGCAAGGGAAGACAGACCAAGACACTTTCGGGAGGTGAGAAGTCCTTCTCGTCCATCTGTTTGCTACTAGCTCTGTGGGAGGCAATGGGAGCGCCCTTGCGATGCCTGGACGAGTTCGATGTCTTCATGGACGATGTCAACCGGGATGTCAGTACGAAGATGATTGTAAGTACAAACCACAGTCCATTCATATGTTGTAATCTAACAATGACCAGATCAGCGCCGCTCGACGTTCAGTTGGACGGCAGTTTATTCTCATCACTCCAAAGGCACTCGGAACTTGCGCAGCTGATAATGCTCCAGACGTGAAGATCATCAAGTAAGTCAACTCAGCCCTCACTCGAGGTCTCAACTCACGTTCGACGCTGACTGCCGGACCCACCTAGGTTGTTCGATCCTCGCCAAAAGAGAATCGATCACATGCTGGATAACGAAGACGAAGAATAGACGGGCTGGGCTGGGTTAAGGGGTGGTTCTTTCGTTGTAAATTTTTGGACTGGCGCAAGATGCTGGGATGTATGCTATTCAGGCGTTTTCAGAGCTAGGCGGTCAGGCTCAATACCAGTTGCTGCTATAGGGGCCGGGGCTGGTGGGAGGCGCTCTCTCACAAAACTCCTCGAACATACATACAATACGATATGGTACAGGAGATGTGGTTATACAATTGGCTTGCCTTTTGGCTGCACCAAGATCATGCTTCTTCCTCGTGCTCACCGCCTTCACTTTGCCACAACCCACCGACCTGAAAACCAAACCTCGGTTCGATGGTCTTTATCAATTCATATCCTCATCCCCCTACTCCTCGCCACATTCACAGCAGCTTGCGCAGTAAAACCAACCCACTGTCCAACACCACCCAACACCTCTCCCAGGCCCTTGACATCCTCAAACCGTCTGTCCATATACTCCCTCGTCTCAGCAAACTCCTCGCTTTTATCCTGCGTCATGAACAGTTCAGTCGCTGCGTAGAGGGCGCTCAAAGACGCACGCTTCGTGTACCACGACGAATCAACGCTGGTGTCGCCGGACAGGTACCAGATCTCGTCTGAGAGGGAGGCGAGTTCGGCGAGCGCGAGAGGGACGTGGGATGGTTGAGCCATCAATGCCAGTGCCTAGCAAACTATCAGCATTCGATCACTCCACTCCATCCCAAATTATGAGTTGAGAGAAGGAAAGAGCAACTAACCTCCTGCCACCTTCCCACCACCTCCCTATTCCCCATCAACCTCTCCCACGTCAACGCCTTCACCTTCCCTCCTACTCCCACCTTCTTTTCTCCCTCTTTCCCAGCACCACCCTCAGCCCCCTGGCCAAACAACTTATATCTCTTCTCGTTCAACCCCATCCGCTGCGTATATAAATGCCAATGCACCAGCGTCATCGCGCCTTTCGGGAACAAGTTCACGCTCGCATCGATGTAGCCTGCATCTTTCGCGCCTAGCGATAGAGAGGTTAATGTGAAGCCGTGTGTTGGGATGTGTGGTACGGAAGCTTTGAGGATGAGAGATTCGGTGGGTGTGAAGGGGCCGGGGGGTGGAGGGTGGTCGTGTGAGTGGTATTCGCGGGTGAGGCATGATGGTCGCAATGGTTTGGTGAAGGGTCGTAGCCGTGGGAGGACTTTGGTTGCCATTATGTGTGTTGTAGTTGAAGAATTGTGATGGATGAAGTGAGGTTGATGAGGCGAGGGAAAGTTCGCGAGGCTGTGACTTGGACCCGGCTGGGCGAGGCTGAGAAATTTAATATTCAAAATTACTCAAGATCAAAATATTTTTGGGGCCCTTTCAGAATCATTAATTCATGGAATCTTGACTATTTATCGCCTCTCATTCAGCTCCTCCCACTGCACACCCACCCACTCTTCCACATACCCCGCCTTCCCATTCTGAACTCCCTTCTCCTGACAATCCCTCTCACAAACCCCCACCACAATCGTCCCCCACTCCATCCCATCCAGCCCTGCTTCCTCCCTCTCCAACTCCATAATCGCATGCGGACACAACTGCACCTCGAAAACCCTACTCGCGCCACAATTGCCACACCTAGGAATCACTCTCCCAGGAGTGCCATCCCCTGCCACTTTCACCTTGACATTCTCATCATCGTGCCCTTTCGCGAACAACTTCCCCACAGCATCACGCTTCGAGTATAGCAATGGCTGGCCTTTGAATTCGTATCTTATGACTTGCTCGGGATTTTGTGCCAGCCGGTCCGCGAACCTCTGAAACGCCTTATCGATCTCGCTCTCAAAAACATCTTTATCTTCTTTCCCTCCACCTCCGCCACTGCTACTACTTCCTTCATCAAGATCCATAGTTTGTGTAGGAATTGGAGGCTCCTCTATCTTTTCAAGGCATTCGTAGTCCGCGTCTGCGAGGTAGTAGAGTGGGTATGGTTTTGGTAGATCCGAATCTTGGGGCCATGGCTCGGGTGGTGGAGGAGGGCCGAAGGTAGAGGGAGGAGGAGAGTTGTTGACAGAGAGTGTTTGGGCGAAGGTTTTGGGGAGGTCTTCTGTTGCGGAGACAGGTTTTTGAGGTGCTTTTGCGGCGAGTTCGGAGGAGTGAGGGAGCCCAGCTGCGGCGAGTGGGTTACTGGGTGCAGCTGAAGATGGTGTCGAGAATGGATTCAAAGGGCCTGATCTATTCGAGTTCGTAGAGAATGGGTTCGCGGATCCCGAGCCTGAGGTAGGCTTTGTGCCAAACAGTGTCTCTCCAATGTTAATTGCAGGCTTCGAGACTGGTGTATCTTCTGGCTTGCTTGCCTCCTTGCTCTTCTTCGGCGCAGCTTCAATGATCCTAACCCCTCGCAGAAACCTCACGCTCCCCTCTTTACGTCGGCATGTCTTCCGCCGGCACGCCAACACATATAACCGTCTCTCATGTCCTGGGAAGTGTTCTGGTAGGTCGCCATTGAGCTGTAGTAGTAAGACCATGAGGTCTTTGCAGACTTTGCATCGTGCCAGAGCCGCGGATGGTGGGGTAGCGGGGTCGAGCCACTCCTGAGAGGAGAATAATTAGCACGACATTTGCACAATTTTGGGTGAAGCTGTTGTGAGCTCGAAATATCAGAGGTTCTGGAAGATTGCACACTTACTGGACGTCCTCCTATGTAGCTGATCGTATCGTCCGAAGGTTCCTTCGAGGCATATCCAAGAAGGACATTGGTCTGGGTATAATCGAGCTCCTCGCCATCGTCCGAGTCACTATCGTAAGGAGCCATTATGATCTCGTCTTACGAAATTTAAGATCCTAAAGACTCGAAAACGAATTGTGTTATTCAAGAACGCATTGTGGCTTCTCCTCAGTTGATATCGTCAGGCCCAAATATTTTTTAAGCGATCGCAAGGCTGAATGGAGGGGCATGTCCAATCACATCGAGCCTTCTTGCGCGTCACTTTCCAAGTTCACTGAAAGTGGCCAAGAATGTCAACAAAGTTTAAATCACGCTCAAGGCTTCATTTTGAATCAATACCATCCAACACTCACAACGGCATCTAGGTATACAAATCCATACAACCCAAATCTCGCATGAATCTTGACGGATGCACCCACGCCTGCGCTATTCGCTGTAAAGAAGGGAAATCAGGTATAATGGAGAAATACTACAAGTACAGATGCTCCCGTTGGTCGTAAATTCGTGAAGCAGCTTTTTGAACAAGGCCATGTTTTTCTCCCAACCATATGACGCCTAGTAAGCACCACGAATCTTTGCATATAACTCTGTATCAAGGAAATTATAGTTGGGGTCAAGCTCGCAGAATGGATGTCGAGATAGTAGTGTATCTGCTGTGGGACGCTCTGATGGAATGCTATATTATCGTCAATTTTGTTCGTCTGAGAGGCTTGAGAGTACTCACATCGTGAAGCAGTCAGCCATGAAAGCCACTGCAACGGGGCTGATGTTCATGGCAACATCGTCGGGAATTGGCGGTGCTTCATTCAAACTTCCGAGCTTGTAAATGGCGCCCACGGTCTCCTCCTTACTCCAAGGTCTTCTTCCAGCGAACATCTCAAGAACCACACAGCCGAGAGACCAGATATCCACCTTCGCCGAATAACCTTGACCTTGAGAACGAACCACTTCAGGGGCCATCCAAAAGACTGAACCTTGCATAGAATTGGAGGCGTCGTTACCATAGATGTTGTCTGTCTTTTTTGAGATACCAAAATCGGAAATTTTGCAGGTTCCGTCAAGATCCAACAAGATATTGTCAGCTTTCAGATCTCGGTGCAGAATACCCTCTCGGTGAAGGTAGGCCAGTCCTGAAAGCGTCTGTCTCGTAAGAGAGCTCACTACCGTCTCTTCGAACTTGCCATGCTTCCTCAAACAACTGCCAACACTGCCACCAGAAATATACTCCAGGAAGATACTGATCGACATTTCCTTCCGCTCACAACCAAGATACTGCACAATATTGACGTGGTCAAGATGTTGCATTGTATCGATTTCTTGGTCGAGTGCTGCAACCATTTCGCGCATCTTGTCCTTATCGCCACCAGCGGCTTTGGCACTGACTTCAACTTGCTTGACAGCTAAGAATTCTCCAGTCGTGGCATTCATTCCCAAGTAGACACGTCCATATGTACCCTTTCCAATCAATTGACCCTTGAACCAACGGAAGGTTGCTTGACGTTTGGGAATTGTATCTTGGGGGATCTGAGGAAGAAGCATACTGCCGCGTTGGGGTTTAATCTGGACAATGTTGGCTCCAAACATCTTGGTGCTTTTGCGTCGGAGAATGGTGCTGGAAGCTCCGCCTTGCTGCACTGGTGCTGTGAATCTTTTGTTCGCCTCATGTGCTCCACGAGCCACTTCACGAATTGACTTCATGCGACCAAGGCCTCCAGAGCGTCGAATATTTCTCTGTGCAACGCTTTGCATCGAGCCAGGTCTCTCGAGAGCTTTCAATGTTGATTCATCCGAGCCTAGAGTATCGCCATCGTTGTAGGATAAACTTGATCTTGTCGTGTTCTGCGCTGAAGTTTCACCAATGCTCATACCAGCTTGTGCAGCGGCAAGATCCGATAGTGTGTCTTGTTCAGCGATCGGCGATACAGGTGGTGAGTTCTCAGCAGTCTCTTCCAAGACCGGTTGATCAAGGTCGAGATTTGGGAAGAAGTCATCGAGATGGTTGATAAGAGCTTCCGCTGGAGGTCTGCTTGCCCAAACATCCTCTCTTGCGAAGGATTCGCGACGAAGCAATTTCGCACTCATATCTTCTGAGGAGTCTGCGGACCAGCCGCCTTCGGAATTAGACGCCGCGGAGCCCGGATTCCTACGTTGGGGACGCTTTCCAGAATTTCGAGAACTGTCGTCCTCATATTCGGGTGTGATGGTGTTGGTGGTAGTTGCACTGTTCTGTGGCGATGAAAATGAGACAGATAGGCCCTTCTTCGACCTAGAGGTTCGGATAGTCAAGCTAGGTCGTTTACCAATGCCGTCCTTGCCCTCCATGTTCTCCAAAAACCTATCTCTTCTCATGCTAGACTTCTTCGTAGGCTTCCGGGACGCAATTGGAATAGCAAAAAGGCCATCGTCAGAATCGTCATCAGAATCATCTTGAGCTGCTTGTTGAGGTGAGTTGTTGAAGTCAATATCTGGCTCTGTGAAATCGAGATTGGGGCCATATGATTTTCGGTTTCCTGGAATGTACAAGTCTGGATGCACATGTGCACTACTAGGACTAACTTCATGCGGAGAAGGTGCTCTCTTTGCCTCTTCTTCGCGAAGTTTCGCAAGAGCAGCATTTTCGGGCATCTCGAGTGCCAAATCTCGACTGAAATTAACATTGGCCTCTGGAGAATAGTCTGGAACAGTAAATGAGGTATCTCCTTTGCCCCAAGTTGTGCTACCAGGAGTCCCGCTCGTTGATCTGGGACTGCTTCTGCCCGAACCAGATGTTCCGAAGTCGACGGTTGACATTGCACTTCTCCCTCCCTCCCTCTCATTTTGATCACCGCTGCCAGGTGGCGATCTCTTACTTGGAGAAGAGGCTGTTGCACTGCTCGGGCTGGGATGGCCAACTCCTCCAAGTCGACTCCCCATGCCGATCAGAGCTGCGGCGATGCCACCGCTGGCTTGAGGAGACGCAGGAACGGCTTTCCGCTTGGATTGTTCAGACATCTCTTGGGGTATATAATTAGAAGATTCACCACCCGAAAGACGTTTTCCATCGCCGTCAACACTCGTGAGGGAAAGACGAGATCCTTGCCCAGTTTTCTTGCTGAGAGAGTTGGCTTTGATGAGTGTTGCCGATTCCGCGGGAGGTGGAGGCGGCTTTCTCTGAGGCAAGAGAGTTTCGACTTTTTTATCTTCATAAGGCGAGTTTCGAGGTTGATCAAAATCGATCACCTTGTGACCCACAATGCCGAATGAGCCATCGGGGTTTGACGTCTCCTTAGCCGCCTTCCTCTTGGCCAAGTATTCCTTCTGTCGACGCTCCATTTCCGCTCTATGTTCACTGGCGGCCAGTTCCATGAAAGCCTGTCTCTCAGATTCTGGGAGTTGAGACTCCCCAGTTTCCTGCGAAGACCTGAATTGCATAAGACGGTCACGAAGTGCGTCAGATGTTGGTTCGAAAGTTGGCACACTAGTAGCCGGAGGAGTCGCCTTAATCGTATTTTGTCGAGAGCTCGGCGGAGATGAGCTTGAGCGTCTTCTCGTGCCGTTCAAGGTGGCGTATGCCTCTTCATCTAACGGAGCAGTTGGTGGCAAACCAGGAGATAGGCCCAACTTGGTACCAAAGTTCATACCAAGACCGGCAGATTGCGATATAGGCAGAGACGAAGCTGAGCTAGCCGGCCCACGAACATAGAATTTGAGTGTCCCCAACGGGTCTGCCCTTGTCCTTCTCTGAAGAAGGAGCTTCTGATCATCCAGTGGCTCATCATGATCTGCTCTACCAAGGTCTGTGACATAGATCTGGACAAATTCATTGTCCTGCATCCCCAGAGTCGCACAAATCAAACTTCGGAGATCACTAGCGGAATCAACATCAGTGACTTCGCACAGGTGATAAGTGAGACCGTTGGCAGTAACGAGAATGAAACTTCTTCCAGGGACATTACGTCTGCCACGATACCCAGCATTGCTATGGGTGAATCGATCGTACTCGGAGGCCGAAAAGGTTGAAGATGGCCGGTCGAGCGAAGTTTCGCTGGAATTGCTAATCTTCCCATTTCCCATGAAAGGTGGTTTAAAGCTTAAAGATGGACTTGTTGGAGACTCAAGATTTGGTTCCTCCGGAGATGCACCAGCACCATCGTCCTTCTTCTTTCTTCTTCCGACACCAAAGTGCTTGAATATCCCTTTGGGTTCTTTCGCAGAACTAGGCGGGTCTAAGCTAGATGATCGTTCTCCGGGATCCATGGGTGAAGGACGTGAACCATCCACACCTTGACGGCGGCTGTCCTGATTGCGCACAAGGTTCATCTCGCCCACCGCTCCACCCATCCCACCACGTAAGATGTCTTTAGCACCTGGAGGAACCCCAGAGCCATAGATTGCGGCGCTAGATGAGATTGAGTCGGTGCTATTGGTGGATCGATGCCCAAATTTGCCGCTGTGAGGTGATGCTGACAGATTCCCATTGTTCACCGCTTGCAGTCCTCCAGGACTATCAATCTTTGGGCTATCCATTCGGAGAGCCGGGCCTTTGAAAGGGCCTTCGCCTGTTTCACTGGAATTTGGACTATGTCGTCGACCTTCACCGTCGATATTCCGAAGGGCATTTCGATATCCAGCTCTGCTCTGTGAGCTATAGGTGGGGTCTGACTCTCCAACAGAGCTACTTGTCAAAATTGGTAGAGTGGTGCTTCGACCAGAGAACCTCCGGTTGCCAAAGCCTGGCCCTGGTCCCTTGAACATTGATTTACCCGGACTGTCATCATCATTCGCTGTACTTGGAGTTGAAACATTGACCTGTTGGCTAAGATTCGGCGAGCCCTCCAATGTGCCTTCGGTCCCCGCACTCGCTATATTAGCAGTCGACGATTCTCGACGAACATGCGATGACTTGGTTGTTGTGTCGGGCGCTCTACCCGTCACGATTCCTCGGATGAGACGGCGCATTCGCTTTCCTTCTTCTCGCTCTCTTGCTTGCTCCCATCCCGTGCCACTATTAGAACACTCCTTTGCAAGTCGAGGGTACACTTGCTGATGCATCATGCCAAAGTTTCCTCTACCGCCATGGCCACTTCCAAGTTCGAGAAACACCGATCCATATATATTTAGAGCCCTGAACGTCTCCTGCCAGTCTTTCGAGAACTGATTGTTTGCTAGCCATAGCAGTACACGCTCCATCGACCACTGGGAACTTGCATCACTGGGGGAAATTGGTGTGTTGGAAGCATTGCTCTGTGGCTGCACATGGCTACTGTTTTGATTCGAATTGAAACCTCTATTTGATAACTGTGGATTAAGGATAGTAGCAGTGGGGGGTCCAGGAGAATTGTACTCAGGTAGATGGATATTGTTGTATCGTGTAATGGGAGTCTGAGTCTGGTACATCTGGTCTCGGTTCGTGTAGTAGCTGCCACCATCATCCATAGGTGTGGTCAACCCAGTCTCTGCAGTATTTCTGGATGTCCTTGAGCTATCTGAAACGGCTGAGAACTCAGCACTATCGCCCCTCGTGAAGCTTGGTTCTTGAGTTCTGCCAAAGCCCGGAATTCCTACACCCGGCCCAAACGAATCACCATGTGGTATATACGTTGCAGACATTTGATGTTCACTGGCAGGTGGCGGAGGTATAGACAGAGGAGGAGGGTAATTCTGCCCTGGGTTGTATGTTTGATGCTGGGTACTGGCAGGTGGGTTCGGTGGTGGGAGAGGGAACCCTCGAGCATCGTAAGACCTTCCCCAGCTGCCCTGCCAGTTCGACATTGGGGGAGGACCAGGTGGGGGAGGTATCATGATACCCGGGTGTTGATGCGACTGAGGCGCCGCCGTTCGAGGCGGCGGCGGAGGTAGTGTTGACATCGACATCATATTGTGCTGCTGCGCAGTAGGGGGAGAGATAGGAGGAGGGGGTGGGATATATTGTCTCGAGGCATTTTGTTGCTGCCCTGGTTGATACATGGCAGTGGTTGGCCCCGAGCGGGTTGACGGTCGATAAGTATTATTTGGGCTGTAGAGGGTCTCCCCTCCAGGGACAGGGTCTGCAGCCGCAGACCTTGCCCGTGGTCGCGACGGGGTGCTTGTTGACGCGAGGGTTGGGTACGGTGAGGAGCCTATGCCGTACAAAGGTACCAATAGATTCGAGGAGCTGGTGAGATTATATTGAGGTACGTCGTTTAGTATCAAGTCCTCTGGGACTTGAAGATCCGTGTGTGAAGATATTCTTGGTGAAACAGCCGGTCTGTCGATGTCTGGATTATTTTCTCGTGCTGAGGATGATCGTGGGCGCAAACTGGTCATCGTAATGCGTGCATCTTCATACATACAGACTTGGCCGATCGAAGTCTGCGCTGCCTTCTCCTTGCCTCGCGCCCTGAGAAGAATGAAAGAAAGGGCGGCTCTTCGTCAAGCTTGTCCACGGGGAGTGTCGCAAGCCGACGTTCGAGACCTCTCAGCAACCCGGCAGTAAGAGGTGTCGCGATATGGAGGATGATGAAGTTAGGTGACGGATGGCAGAAGGATTCATGGGGTTGGTTGTCGGGCAACGGTCTGTTTGGTGCTATTGGTTGAAGTCTTTGTCCTGCAGGGCTGTCAGAGTTGAGCTCGTTGGAAGTGCTAAACCAACATCCACAAGCCACTCACTACTCGCAGCCACAACCCACACGGTGGATGCCCCATGAAACAACCAACCGAAGGCTCGCGCGACAGGGGGGCCGAACTAGCCAAGGACAGGTATCTCCAGTCACTGCCGAGATAGAGACATCAAGTGAAAATAGTCGGCTTCAAGTGCAACAATTCAGGAATGCTGAAGGGACACAAAATTTGCGAGGAAAGTATCAAGGAACCCTCGAATCTTACTCGCTTGGATTCGAGTCCACCACACTTGCAGCAGAGCAAACAATTTGGTCCCGTCATCCGAAGTCCTGTTGGACAAGCAAGGACTCCTCTTGTCATCACTTGGCCCCTCCGATGAGGTTCTGGTTGGAGCTATATATGTGGAGGTTTCTTTGAATGCACGACATTTCTAGCCCTCGTCTCCTCTGATAAATGTGCTCTATTGCATGTGGTACATGTTGGCAGTGGATCTGATTAGATCACCGTCATATGCTTCTGGAATTCGAGATTCTCATCTCGACGGAAAGCGGCAGATCCCAGACGAAGACCCTCGAGTTGTGGTATCCTTCACCGACTCGAAAGTCAAAGTCGTCCAACTCAAATTCGACTTCGTAGTAGATATTTCAAGTTCACGGATGTCTCAAGTTCATGGGAATCTCAAGTTTATGGATATCTCAGGTGGTATGGATTATCGGCAGTCTTTGTCAACAACCAGTGAGGTCTTGAGGTCAAGGCGCCCTAGGTAGCTTTCCAAGGCTGAATTGCCCATGGATGAACGAGGCTGTCGTCAACGCATCCCTTGCCGCCGTGGGTTTAACATCAGCCACCGTCCCTCATATTTGAGATTTGCTCCATAAAGTTTTCTTTTTGTCTCTGCCTCACACTTTCAGAGTCATTCCATTCCCATTTATGTCCACCGCCAGGAAGCTTTCCGTCACCGCAGTCGGTCCGTGGCGCTCCAGAATACAGCCGCAACACGTGAATCGAGATAAACAGGATCCTCAATCAGTGCAGACCTCATTTATGATTTGCTCAGGGGTCTGGAGTGGCGTGTCGTTTGGTGCAATCCCTCGTCATACTACGTAACTACTGTAGGTAGGTTGTTGGGCACTCGGATCTTGACGGCTGAGTACCATTTTCAAAAAAGTATTTGAACAATCAAGCTCTCTCATTTTCTTACTCATTTACTCATCGTGCATCATTGAAGCTTCTCGTACAACCATTTCTACTTCAATTGTTTTTGCGTCAAGATGACAGAATCTCCTATCAGAACGTCCGCTCTCAAGTCGCCAATTGACGTTGCAGAGTACCTCTTCACGAGGCTGCACCAAATCGGAATCCGCTCCGTTCATGGATTGCCAGGTTGGTAAATTCCTAAGGCAAGAGAAGCTTCATCTAATCACTGGAACAGGTGATTACAATCTTGTAGCCCTCGACTACATTCCAAAAGTCGGTCTTAAATGGGTGGGAAATGTCAACGAGCTCAATGCAGGTCAGAGTTACCCTTGTTTGAAATATATTTTGGAAGCTAGCTGACCCAGACCCTTAGGCTACGCCGCAGACGGATATGCCAGAGTCAAGGGTATTTCGGCTATGGTCACTACTTTCGGCGTCGGAGAACTCTCAGCAGTTAATGCCATTGCAGGCGCATACTCTGAGCATGTGCCCGTCGTCCATATTGTGGGCATGCCCAGCACGATATCACAAAAGGATGGAATGCTTCTTCACCACACTCTCGGGAATGGCAACTTCAGTGTCTTCGCAGACATGAACAAGGAAATTTCGTGTGCTATGGCCAAGCTCAACGATCCGAATGAGATCGCGGCACAAATTGACTCCACTCTCCAAAAATGTTGGGTACAAAGTCGACCGGTCTATATTACCTTGCCTACGGATATGGTGCAGAAGAAAATCGATGGTGAACGCCTGAAAACTCCGATCGACCTCAGCTTCCCTGTCAATGAGAAGGATAGAGAAGACTATGTTGTTGAGGTGGTCTTGAAATATCTGTTGGCTGCGAAGAACCCCATCATCCTTGTTGATGCATGTGCCATTCGACATAGGGTATTGGAGGAAGTTCACGACCTAATCCACAAGACGAATCTTCCCGTCTTCGTCACGCCAATGGGCAAAGGTGCTGTCAATGAAGAACACCCGAACTATGGCGGAGTGTATGCTGGTGAGTTCAACAACACTTGAGATTCTCATGAACTTCAGTCTCTCACATACTTGAGACACTTATGGACTTGAGATGCTCACGTACTTGAGATGCTCACAGACTTGAGATGCTCACAGACTTGAGACTCTCACGATTGCGAGACCATGAAAAGGAGCATTTGCTGACTTCCCCTTCCAGGAGACGGAAGTCAGCCAGAAGTCAAGGAGCGTGTCGAGAGCTCGGATCTTATTCTGACCATTGGCGCCATCAAGAGTGATTTCAATACTGCCGGCTTCTCGTACAAGACATCTCAACTCAACACGATCGACTTCCACAGCACTCATACGGTCGTGCGGTATTCTGAGTACCCAGGTGTCCGCATGAGGGGTGTTTTGCGCAAGGTCATTGACCAAGTCGACTTGAGCAAGCTCGCTGCCGTTCCCGGGCCAAAGATGTTCAACAAAGTCAAGGAGAACGAAGACAGCTCAGATACGATCACACAAGCTTGGTTCTGGCCCACCGCTGGTACTTTTTTAAAGGAGAACGATATCGTAATCACCGAAACAGGAACAGCGAATTTCGGCATCTGGGAGACGAAGTTCCCTAAGGGAGTTACAGCTATCAGCCAAGTTCTATGGGGAAGTATTGGGTACTCGGTCGGTGCTTGTCAAGGTGCCGCACTCGCTGCACGTGATGCTGGGATCAACCGGAGAACCATCCTCTTTGTCGGAGATGGATCGTTCCAATTGACCGCACAAGAAGTCTCCACCATGATTCGTCTTGGTCTGAAGCCCATCATCTTCGTTATCTGCAACGATGGCTTCACCATCGAGAGACTCATCCACGGTATGGATGCCGAATACAACGACATCCAGCCGTGGCACTTCAAGGACCTGGTCAAGGTCTTTGGTGCCAAAGAGGGCACATACAGAACCTACCAAATCAAGACGAAGGAAGAAGTTGGCAAATTGTTCAAGAACGAGCAATTCAACTCCGCGGATGTGCTGCAGTTTGTTGAGCTGTATATCCCGAAGGAGGATGCGCCGAGGGCATTGATGTTGACGGCTGAAGCGAGCGCGAAGAATAACGCAAAGCAGTAGACGGTTTATGGTTTGGGCTTAGAGGTTGGGTGGCAGTTTTCGGGTTTGACGAAATGGTACACTGGTTAATGACGATAAATGAGCGATGATAAAACTCAACTCTTCGACTATTCTCCTTCCCCATGATCTACGAAGCCAGTTTGGTGGGCTCTGGAATGTCGACAAGTGCCTCTATGCTGAAGCCTACCTATTCAAGTCACTTCAATGACTTTGTACCTGCACTTCGAGTCACACTTCTTCACAAGGTTCCTTGACTCCTCGAGAGAATCATGTTTGCCTCTGAGAGACCAACCACCACTTGCCTATAAGACTCTGACCTCGCCGAATTTATTTGGGTCCCCTCTTTACCCGTTCCCTCCTTGCGATTAACTGTCACTTCCTTACGTATGACGGTCATCTGGATAGCGACTACCCTTGAGCATAAGGAAAGGCACATCTGCATTGCTGAACAAAATGGTGGAAGACAATTCTATTGCCGGAAGATCCGGGGTATAATCTGGTCAATCTGCTTCCTGACCCTCTCAATTACTCGTCATCCCTGTCCTCCACCGTCCCAATGCAACCATCTCATTCCGTTACGCGTGGCAGAGTCTGGTATGTTCCTGCTCAATGTTGTTAGTGAGCTTGATTGTTTCTAGTGTAAGATCTTGAGGCCTTAGCCGCCGTACACTTAGGTTCAGGTTCGTAAAGAATGCTAGCTAACGGGACTTGACATATCCACGACTTGAGGTTTCCAGGTATACGGCGAGCAGAGCCATGACTTCTTAGGGTTCTACATACCTTATTTCCTCTCCATTTTCGAGAATTTAGCGAGTCTATTCAGACTGGACCAGAACGTGATTCTCTCATAGTATCTGAAGCGGCTATCAGCTTCGTCAAGGCACTTTTGAGTCGCAGCTCGGTGAGCCTGAGCTCTAGGGTCACAGAGAACAGCAGCGAAGGCTCTACAGGCTTCGAGAGCGTACCAATCGAGGCTTAGAAGTCGCTCTGGAGGAATTCGTACTCATGGATCATGCAGATCAGCAGGTGAACGCAGCCTGTTGTGAGGTGCAAGAGGAGGTAGGGCCATGGGGGCGTAGTTGCGTAGAACAGGTACCAAAGGATTTGTACTGCTCCCGGGATATCATTATCGCAGTAGCATTGAAAGGCCTTGCATATAGTTCAGTATGAGTTAAGAAGCTTGGACTTTGATAGCAGGGACTTTAGACTTACAATGATGAGCTCGATGAAATAGCTAATCTGAATCTCGTCTGGAGTAGTCATCTTGTCTGCGGTACGTTCTGTTCAGGAGCTTTCTGATGTCTTGGGCGGAAGATGAGAGCAATATTGTAGCAACACAGTGAGCTGGTGTGAAAAGCTGCCTTAACGGTCATATTGTAAGTCACTGCTTCTCACAGCATAGGATGCACGCAATAATTTTCGTCGCATTATTAACGCATCTTTTGGCCTGTATTGCTTCTCGGCTAAGCCCCTGAATCGCCCCTACGTTTTTATTGCTGCGCGTCCGAGTTGATCTCTAACAACGTTTCCTCAGTGGCCTCTGGTAGCTAGCTTCAAACCGAGCTGAAATGTGGGAGCGATTCCACAAGCAGCTATAAGGATGTGGTGGAGTGCACAGTCACTTCGCAGGAACATAGAATGAACCGAGGAAGCAATTGGAAGTTGCCAAAGATGCAGGTTGTGTATTGAATAAGTGCAAAAGCTTAGCTAGCATACATGTTTGATAAAAGTATCGCAGAGCTTTCCTCCCCATAGCCACCAGAGCAAATCTAATAAATAACCACATACCTTCCAGCTACTGTAGACATCCATGAAGCACAACCTGCTCAGAGTCCTTCCAGATCGCTCCACCAATCCATCAACATAGCAAATATTGAGCCACCAGTTAGCTCACACACCTGAGCCATGAATATGCCATAGCGAATGTCATCCTCCATTATTCACACATGATGCGATGCTCCCACCCGCGAGTATCTCAGATCCGCCATTAGCGACGCAGCCGTTGAAGCAGACCAGCATGATAGATTTCCATGTGTAGCTTCATGTCGTGCCTCGACTTAATACTTCCGCAGGTACTGCCAGATCGCTCTGAACGTAGCCTACACAAATACTCAGCGTTTCTCTTCAGGGAATCAACATATCTATCGATTGGTTTGAACTCGGCGTCATGTACTTTGTTCATCTCAAGGTGAGTACAAGCCTTTGTAGGACTGCGCTCCATCTTACGGAGACCAAATGGATCTGCCAAGCACAACAGGCAAATCTGCGGACCGCCCGCACTGTCCCGTAGCTCTTCCCATAGCTTGAATGAAGCACCGGCTTCGCACTACGTCCGCTGACTCCTGGTTAGGCAGAGGCTCCTCGCCTTCTCCCGGCATGAGTAGTCCTATTGGTCCTTCAAAGATCTGTGTTGCATCTTGGAAAGCTGGATGGAGCCCTTTCGCATCGTATGAGTCATCTACATCCGGCCCATTTGGTGCTCTGAGAATATCGGGCAACGTGTTAACTTCCTCTATTCGTGCGGCCACTTCAGAGCGATCTGGCCGTTCAACCGTTTCTGCCCATTCTCGATTATACGTAGCTCGGAGGTTAGTCTGCAACCAAATTTCTTGCTCTGATTCGTGCTGCTTTCAACTGCCCATAGGAATAATCAAGTTGCGCCTCATCAGCTGGCCTGTGGGCTCTCCAGGACTGTGGGTCGTCCAAGTCTAGACCTTCGGCAGGCTTCCAGTGTTGTTCTCAGATTAATTCGCTTCGTTAACCTCACTCCGAAGCTCCTGGACAACTCTGTCGAACCCCACAAGGACTGGGCTCTTGCTCATTTGCTCATTGACCCAGTTGGTCCATTCCTCAATCGAGTACTTCTTCCGCGACTGCACAGCCGGTGATGCCAACATTCTCCGAAGTTGATTTCTGGCTTTTTTAGTCTCGGACTCCTCCAAGAGCAGACGTGTCACATCGATATCGCCAATCCCAAAGGTATAATTATACCAGGTGCAAATGCCCGTCTTATGACCAGCAAGATCTTGAGCAACCTCTCTGCCCGCTACACAGCCTATGGAAGTAATAAACTCTCGTCGGAACGCCATTGGCGAGACATATTTCGTCGCAATCCCAACAGTACGACACATGTTCTGCAAGATCGGAGAAAGGGCAGAGCAACATATGGCTTCGACTTTATCGCCTGGCCGTTGTCTGATGATGTTGTTCGCTTGTTTGATGAAGACAGGCTGTTCAGATATCTCTGGATCCTGGCTGAGGATGAACTCCTTGGAGTTGAGTAGTTCTTCGTAGGATTGGGTAAATACACCTCTCTCAATCGTAAGGTGTAGCAGCATCCAGGTGGGATCACCCACCACACGTTGATGGCGTCTTTGCACAGCGAGATGAACTTGGGAGCCTTCGAATTCGTTCGGCCTTCTCTGATCGCAGCTCTCCCCCTTTTGCCCATTAAAAAGTGATAGAAATTGATATGCCCGGGCCTTTGAGGTTTCTGATGAACTTGATATGCTTCCAAAGCAGGCACTGTAGAGTGTTCTAATACCCCGTGGAGAGAACGACGGATCCCGGTCGAACGCCGGTCATGTGCATCAAGGCCCATAGCGTGTAATGCTGTTTATAACAGTACCGGCGGTTATCTTGACCACAGACGCTGAAAATAGCAGGCGTAGCTCTGGAATCCCCATATACAACTTCTCTCTTGATTCATTGCCGAAATTTCCCTCCATAGAGAGCTTATGAACTAATGCTGATGTGGACACGCTCCAGTTGTTCCAGACAAGTATGGCGTCATTGCAGTTGTTAGCTAGATTCACCAAGGTCTGATATTAACATACTTCTTGAGCACCCAGCAGACGAAGAACCAGAGGGCTTCGATTCGCTTCCTAATGGCTCCAACCTTAAACTTATCTTGAAGTCTGCCAACGTTGATTTCCGGATTATCAACCACTGCTTAGACGTATCCAAGAATCAAATCGACAACACCTCCTTGTCAAATGCCCACTGTTGCACCCGATCATCAGATCAGTCTGGAAAGATGGTCTGATTGCGGAGGGTCCGGACGAATATCGTGAACTCCATCAAAATCTCTTCCTGGCACTAACTATGTTTTGGTGACTATGGTCGTACTGAAAGATCTTCTCCGCAACTGTGAGAATTGTCAGAAAGCGGATAATTGGAAGAGTATGCAGCATACCTGTGAGAATTTCATTTCTGTATATTTCCGATTCAGAGATCTTGTCGAAGCTGGGAGGCGCGATTCTTCGTTTCTTACGCGTCGCAATCTCCATTGGATCGGTGATTTTCAGATTGGCCGATGGACTGACATGAATTGAGGTATGGTTAAGACGTCAAACTTAGCCTGAAAGTCCTCTGAGCGATGGCCAACCGAGCCCGACCTAAGCGACGAAGACACGACACGTTACGGGGCAGTTCTGTTGGCGTCGCGAGGGCGAGAGACAATGATGAACAAGAGATTGAAGCCGCCAGGTGTGAACCAAGAAACCGCGACGAAGAAACAGGAGCTGCTCGACGGCGCGACAGTACAACAAGAATCAAAGTCAGTGGATGATGTCTGCAATTTAAGAAACAACCATTGATATTATATTGATCTCGCGTGAATAGATGGAGAATGGAGGAGATGTCGATTGAAGAAGAGAAATGGTGTCAGGAAGATGTTGAGAGGAAGAAGATGGAAGAAATGGTGGTGTTGGATAAGAGCGCGTTGGTTACGACCGCGCCAGATGAGGAAGGCGCGACCTCGCTTCCCCACCACCAAAATCTACCTCGCGTCCAACGTCGTGAACATTTCATTCTCCCACCACCTCCATTCTGTCCAAAAACAACTGTAAGGTCGGAAGAGATGGATTCGATAGCGAGGATGACATTCTCGTACAAAGAGAGCCTAGCGGACCTAAGTGATCTTGAGGTATGTTACAAAAGGATCTCGCGACAGATTCGGCCTTACCTTGTACGCGGAGCCAAGCTGATTTCAGATAGCTCCAGCAAGCGATTACCATCCTGCAGAATGCCGATACGCGTGGTCCACTGGGTCCCATGAGGAGTCCAATGGCGAGAATAATCGCGGTTATTCCATTGGCAGGGACTTTGGTTGAAGAGCATCAATGTGGGTCACCACTGAACTTTATCGCAACCCTAGGATATAAGGTGCGATCAAAGTCAGACCCGTAATTGAAAGAAGAACTTACTGCTCGAGTGGAATTGCACCGCTACGGGCAGGTGTCGCCTGATCAACCAAGCTTTGTGACCGACATTTACACCTTTTCTATAGCCCGATTGCTGGGTCAGATTGATGACTTCGCCACGCCTGCTGACTTCAAAGGTACGCCTGGAGATATCTAATATTCTTGTGCGCTGATTGAATTCATCAGAGGCTACAATCAAGGCCATCAACGATCCCACGGCTCGAGACCATCTTCTTGTTCATGATGCTGGCCTTTACACATCTCCAGACTCATCCGGACTAGATGTGTTAAGAAATGGGATTATATTGCCTCTTCGAAAGAGAAGGAAAAGAAGAAGGCAGCAAGCGATCGTGATCAGACAGGTCCAGGGAAGAGGCGCAGTGGGGAGGAATCCGAGACGGATGAAGGCTGTGAAGCCGGCGAGAACGACAATGTCAACGCCCCACCGTCACGGTCACAGGAAAAAAGTCCAACAGCCATGGTAATTCCCGGCTCCGTGGGCGAAGATTACCTTCTCTCTGGCCAGAACAAGGCTGCCAACCGCGAGCATCAAAGAAGGTAGCAGATGTTCAGACTGGTCTGGGAGACGATGGCCTCCCGGATGCATTTAAGGATGACCGAGCTGCTGATGAGGCTGACGATGATAATTCCCTCGCACTACGGTCACAGAGGAGACACCTTGCGTTGGTTGTAGAGTCAAGCTCCGAAGACGAGGAGGACAAAATCTCCGATGAGGATGACAACGCAAATGCCCCAGTCCCACGGTCACAAAAGCGTCGACTAGAACGGGTTATGTTATCTGATTCCGAAGAAAGCGTCGAAGTTCTAGGAGAGCCAAGACGACTGAAGGGAATGGTGCTGATATTCAAGAAGTACAGGTGGTGAGGACAGTCATCCCTGACTCGGAGGATGAGGACGACATTGCACTCAGCCAATTGCTCAGCAACACCGTGCATCATAGCTTTATGACGATTTGGCAGCAGGCATCAAAATGTACTTGAGCAGAGAAGCAGAGCAATTGAGACCATTGCTGACGGGAAGAACGTGTCCATTTTCCCAACTTTTAGCGTGATCATAAATACAAAGAACTATAGCATACTTAATCTTCTAACATTCATGCCTTGCGTGCCCAGGCGCTCTAGAGTACTCCAGAGGTCGATGTCCATGCTCGTGCATTATCGTCAATACCAGTTCTAATTTAACACGTTCCTCTGCATTGAAAGAAAATCGGGGAGATTGGCAAGTTGGAGGGGGGGATTTCATCCTCGCCACACTCACGTTTTCGAATTGAAAGCACAGTACGGAGGTCGCGGTCAAAAGTCTTGTCAGTGGCAAGGGTACGGCGCCACATCTCGCTTAAGTGAGAGCACTCTGGCCGAGCAACGGGCATACTGCCTAGGAAGCCTAAAGCATTTCCAGTTATAGTGATCGTTACAGGCATCAACTCCTGAACCGAAGGCCTGAAGAGCCTGGAAGAGCCTAAACTTACAGCGCTCTCTCGCAACGCGTGTGGCGTTTACGCGAAACTTGGCGCTGACACCGGCCACTGACAAGACTTTTGGCCGCGACCTCCGTAAAAAAACAGACAGCCCCCACGCTTCCGGCTGCGGCTCCCGCGACCAACCAAAAAAAATTAAAAAATTGGAAGAGACGTCGCGAGCAGGATTTGAACCTACGCGGCCGAGGCCTGTATCGCTGTTAGTTTAGGTCGCCAAAGCTTTGTAAGTAAGGATGAATACATACCATAAGATGTCTGAACATAATTCAAGTCTTACCCATTAACCACTCTGGCATCGCGACTGAATTTTAAAGCTGAAGGTCCTTATTTAAATACATAAGATCATTTGTTTGCTCGGCGAACTTTAGTGGAACTCCCTTAAGGCTGGCCAATCAGTGACGACAATCTTGGTTGTTATCACGTGTTAAACATGTCAGCAGAACGTCAAGTTGGGAGAGGTCAAATAGGAAGTGGAACTGAAGGAAAGAAAAGTTATTATTAGATGGATATTTAAGGCTGAAGATTGTAAAGACTTAAAATAGCTTAGGGTATCAAATCAGCAATGTTCGGTGGTAGAGAGAAGGAACTATCATTACGAGATTATCTTTCCTCAAGAGGATGAATATTATTCTCGCTTATTTGACCCTAGATTTACCTTTATTATATGTTCCAAACAAGTACTACCTCGAACTCTACCTATACTATTGAACAATCTTGAATCGTGCTTCAGAGAGCAGTTTCTGGCGGGTTCATCAATGTTGTACTCGTCTAAATATTCATCCAAATGTTTGCGAATTACTTTTCGATATTCAGGACCTCCATAGTACACGTCCCATTTGGCTGGAAACCGTTTCCATGGCAAGGATTCCTCCGGCTGCATCCACTTGGGAATTGCAGATGCAGGTATGGCCCATACCTCCAAAGAGTCTTCTTCGTCCCGTAAGCACAAACCCCCCCAATCACCCCCATTCTGAAGTAAATGGTTCAAAGCTCTTAACGAGTAGTATATTCGGTTATAGCGCTCTAATTATGCTCATTTGCCCGAGGCCCAAGCTGGGGGATCTTCGAGGCTGGCTCTTTGAGAAATTTAATTTCCTTCAAGCAGCATCCTGTTTCGGTCATCGAGTCAAACTTCTCATGGATGCTTTCTAGGTACTTCTCCAGAAGTCTTCTATCTCGTTGGTACTTTTGAATTTCCACGTAAGCCAGGTGTAGCATCTCTGCCAGACCCTCGTCCCCATTCGACTGGCTGGTACAGGGTAGGCTTTCAAGAGGCAGCTCCACTCTTTCAACGAGGTCTATATATGTGGAATCATCTGTGTGTTCTTCGTTAAAATGGAACCCACAGTCTTCCATGAAGCAGTGTTACTTTTCCATCAATGGTATTGTCCATTCTTGTGACAGTGGAGCACTATCCCTGCTGCAGCAGAGATGTGGTTCTGCGAAAACATAGAATTCGAGCATTGGTGGCGAGAGCAGGAGCTTTAGGTAGTCGGAGTGGTCCAGAAGGCCGAGATATCCAGTCATGTACGCATCGTTTTCTCATGGCATCTCTTCTGCACCGTACCATATTTAGTGTTTCTTTCCTCTGCAGCAGTTCAGATCGAACTTGATCATATTGTTTAGTCCAGAGACTGGGCAAGTCTTGACGTGTATAGTGGAGCGGTCAGAAGCTGTTCATCAATTTGTTCAAGTGAAGATATTATACCTTCTTGGCCACTTGTATTGTTTCCGACGCCGCGGCTTCCCGAGGCCTCTTTTCGCCACCATTCGATACCATCTTCAGATTGGTCTCAGCGTGAGAGCTGAGCGAGGTCCCAACTTGTCTTCGCACAGGATCGTTGCCCACCTCCTTTTTGAGGGGGATTGTGGTCGTCTCTGTGAAGGAGCCCACGGGGTAGCGTTCTTCCGATCTGAGGCCGAACTTACCGGGCGTTCTCTGGTAAGACGAGCGCATCTGAGTCAGGTCCACGATATCCAGTGGTCCCTTTTCTCCACTATGCGAGGCCATTTTGAGACTGCTCTGAGAAAGCAAGCTGAGCTGGGTATGATATTGTCTTCACGCAAGCCACGTTGCTTCTTTCTTGTGGTTTGAGGGAAATGAAGCCGCTTCTCAGAGAAGTCTGAAAGTGATCACACACTTACTCGTCTTGAATTGTGAGGATCGATAGAAGCAGGTGAGTGTGCTGTGCAATTGATGAAGGGACGTGAGGTGACCTCGAACGGTAAGGCTAAGAGCTTATTTCGGGATGAAGGTGAGTTCGAAGAAAGATGTGAAGTGCTCGAAAGAGATAGTTGATGCTGGAGAGTTGAAGTTTGAGTGTAGATGACTGGAGATGTCTGAAGATGAAAGTTGATAAAGATACTCCGGGGGAGATGAGAGAAGGTGTGCTCGACCTTCTGATCTTGTGGAAATGAAGCAGTTGAAATCGAGGGGGGAATTCCAACCGTTTGAAATTATTTGGGGCTTTGTCTTCGATTGCAATAGTGTCTAGAGCAGTCTCAGAGAGATGAATGCTGATGAGCTTAACCTTCTGATCATTCCAAGCCGATTCAGTAAGAGGTTATTAGAAGAGCAGGATCCGAGGAAATTTGACTCGAACCATACATACAATTGTTGTTGTCGGTAGGTTGTGTGAAGAGGATGTTTGAGATAACTGAAGGTAGTTGAGGTTCATTTGAAGAGGCCCCAACATCACTATCCTGTTATTCCTTCCTGAAACGTCAACGCAGATACATGCGCAGATACATACTGAGATACATATGAAAATACCCGCAAGAATATAAGCAAAGACGCATTCAAAAATTCATTAAAAAAGGGTTGTAAATTATCTCGACAACGAAAATATCTTGAGAACTAAAATATCTCAAGAACCAAAAATTCCTCGATTGGGAAGGTGGAAAATTGGTCTAGGTTAGGCCTATAAGTACCCCCACAGTGCGTTTGCCGCTGTAGAGATACTTGAATGGGGTAAGTAGCTTTCTGGTGCGTTTCCAACTGTAGAGGTACATGAACTTGGAGACCGTAAGTACCTCTACAGTGCGTTCCCACAGTATAGGTGCATGGACATCGGTGCTTGCCACGCTCCCATTCCTTCTCCTCTCACCCTTTCCCCCTCACCACTCTATCTCTCATCCCCACCTTTCCTCCCCTCCTCCCCATCATATCTTACTCACTTTCCACTCACATCACTCATCACAACCCATCACAACACCAAAACCAAATCAAACCCCATAATTAAATTAATTTCTAACCCTCCTCATAAGTAACGTAAGTAATCAAGGTGGTATCATCCCAGCGCCATCGATGCATGCCGCAAAATCCAATCCTCCTTTCCAGTCATTTGTAACGTAAAGTAACTTCAATCCCCTATCCTCTCTCCCCGATCTATAATTACCACCACCACCATCGTCTCTATCCACAACCAGCCCAGCATCAGACCTATCCAAGGCCGTTCTCTTTCTCTGCACCAGCAGCGCCACCAGCCCGCCTTCTTTCACACTTGGGCTAGCCAGTCAGACAGGTCCGGCTTCTGCATGGCAGAAGTTCTCGCAAGCGAGGAAGAGCGAATTTATGCCTCACCAGCAGCATACTTAAGGTCGGATTGATTCTCCCTCCTCACAGCCCACCCCTTAACCGCAACCACGAGAATAATCCACGCCATCAAGAACGTAATCACGCCCATGCATACCGTAAACATGAACATGGCATCTAGATCGTAGTTCTCCATTGCGATGACGATATCGCGGGCCTGTAATACACCATTAGTCCAAGGACCACCAAATTTCTCGCTTATTGCAAAGTTGGAAGAGGCACGGGACAAGATAAGCGAGTAGGAAAAGGGGCGCCGGGTAAAGTCAAACTTAAGCGAACAACACCAACGACAGGGAAGCACTCACACTAGCCATGAACATCATCCCCCCCGCCATCAACCCAAAAGCTGTCAACAACTCCGTCGGCGGCCTACCTGCAAGCACACTCGTCGGCGGACTCAAATAACATAGGACATACGTCGCAGCCCTCGCGAACGCTGCGCCTACGAGGAGATTCCCCCATTGCGCGTGCAGCATGGTGGAGACCATGGATTCTTGGTGGTGGCCGGACATCATGAGGCCGAGGAGGAGGACGATGAGTGCGGGGAGCGGGTTCTGAAGGGCAAACAAGTTAGTGGGGGAAGGGAAAGGG
>AYLM01001082.1:0-29850 GCA_001625345.1 Cairneyella variabilis | reverse complement strand
AGACAATATCAATGGAGCCCTGGGCTCTTCTCTTGAAAAGTTTCTCATCCAGTGAACGATGCGACACGATATTTTTAGATGTCCGGCTACCTGGGTGCCCAAGTAGGTGATTACCCAAGTAGGTGATTACCCAAGTAGGTGAGATACCCAAGTAGATGACCAGAACATGACATGCTCCCTCCAAAACGTGAGATCCCCAAGAACACGAGGTATTCAAGACCATTAAGTGCTCAAAGACGTGAGATATCCTTACCTATCCGTCGCAGCCTTGTATAGCAGATCCAATGCATCGTGCGGGCCGTACACTTCTCGCCTCATAACTTCTTGTGCTTCGAGGTTTTCGAGTTGTGTATTCGATTCGTCAGTGGTGTGTCGCTCCTCCCTGTTTGAGTGCTCTCGCGAGCCGGCCGTGGGCCTTCGCAACGGCTGTGGGCGCCCTATCGAACCTCCCGGAGTCAACGGCGGCCCAGGAGCGACCGGCGTACTTTCCCCATACGAAGTTCTTGAAGTGGAAGGCGCGCCCATCTGTCCATGTCTAATCGAAGCAGGAGGCGACGCGTGGGTCATCTTCCTCCCATTTCGAACAGTATAATCGTCGTACTCATACCCGTCAAGGCTATCCGGTCCTCCATCCTCATGCTTGCGCTTTCTTCTCGTAGCAGAGAAGAAACAGTCTTTGCTCTCTCTGCGACACCTTACACACGGCGGGTCGTGAGGATTGTCGACGCTTCCCATGTCGCACTTGACCTTGCGGCGCCGACATGGTATGCAGGCCTGGTAGACGCGTTTGTGCTGCGCAGGCTGAGTTGTCGGCTGCGCGGACGGCGAATTAGAGGAGCCATTGGAGCTTCCATCTGGTTGTAGAGCGTATTGCAGCGTTGCTGCAGACATCGCGACTCGAGTCGAGCTTTCGTTGTTGACTTGATCAAAGCTGCCCCTCTTCGCTCGGGTTCCCACGGGTTAGGCTGGCGACGTCTTGTCGCGGAGAGAACGTGGGGTGGTGCCTCAAAGCGCACAGTGATCCTGGTCGCTGAATATCTCAAATACAACAGTATCTCGGGTTTCGCGAGCTGGGATGACCTGTTGCACTTGAAGTCAATGAGGAATTGATGAAAATGCTTGATGGCGCGGCTTCTTTGGGCAGATGTGACTCCTTATCAAACTGACCAGGTTCAAATTCGGTGAGGCTGCGCTCTGCCGCCTTGGGTTTTTTCTGTCACATGCACGGGGGAATGGAATTGGACGGCAAGAGCTGGCAGCAGATATCGACTCGAATAGTTACTGGTGAGAAAACCTCCCAGCCACTCTCGTGGGAGAGATATTTTGGTATCACCAGAATGTCTGCAGCAGGCGAATCAATGTGAGTACCGTTGGTAAACATTCCAAGTGGGCTGGTGGCATAGGCGATTGCCATTAAAGAAGAATCCGGCAGGTACAAATGTGCCTCCAAAGAGCTCTGGCCAATTCATATCATTCCGGAAAAATTCTGTTTCTGGTTGTTCGTCTCGTATTTGATCTCGATTTAACGTTCTGTGTGCTTCAACAGAACTACAGCCTTTAGTACTTGAACCATCAGCGGGCGTAGCCGCATTTCACTTCAAGAGCCTCATAGACTATCTCTGCATTTGATTCACAATGCTGGTGATGTTCCCTTAGTCTGGGAATAAGTAATTTTAAGTCATGAGCGGAGAGTCTACGATTGATCCGAGGAATTTCACCAATAAGAGAAGACGAAGGCTGAAGGGTTATCTTTTACAAGATATATTCATTGATGTATGTATGTAGAGGTATGATAACCCATACCACACCCTCGCATTGTCAAATGCCATTAGAGTAGCATGTACCATCCAGTTCTGATAACGCCCGCTCGCCCAAACTTATCCATATCCATAAACACATCTAGTATTACAAAATGCCATCCTACCGACCATCCCGGTCTGGCATTTGATATCCCAGTCAGTACTTAAACAAACTCCCGCCGTAACCAGTAAGTGTCATGTCTTCGCTCGGGACAAATGAAAACGCGATACCAGTCCCATATTCACATGCCGTAGTAGGGATGTATGAGTGATTAGGTGACATTTATAGGATCTTGTGTTTCCGCAAGACGTTCTCGAGGGCGCGGGTATCGAAGAGGGTATCATCTGGGATTTGGTCGATAATGTAGGTGAGGTTGGCAAAGAGATCGCCTTGGTTCTTGTATGCGAGAATGGCGGGGACACCGGCATTGTCGAACTCGATATCGGCGTAGTGGACTCGGACGAAGTGGATAGAGGGGTTCATGGGAACGAGAGGCTGAAGAGCATCGGAGATGACTTGGGAGACGGGACACTGTAGTGAGAGTTAGCAATCATATATTGAATAGCATCGCCAGATAGTATAAGGGTGGAGTAGCATACCTCATGATCATAAACAAAGACAACGACAACAGTCTCTCTTGTGACTTTCTCAATGGCATCCAGGTATCCCAGAGCGTCGACCTCGTCGAACCTGCCATACCGTCTAACACTTGGGCTTGTTCTCCGATTTCTGATATCATTGCCCTTGCTTTGCAATTCCTCCCGTCTCTGTTGTCTCCATCGCTCAATGAACTCCTCATCCTCACTTGCGCTTCCCTCTCCATCGTCCTTCAAGAAAGTTGCCGTGCTGGCTCTCTTATCCGCTCTTGAGGTGCTAGTACTCCGCGAAAACTTGCTTCTCCAGCTTTCACTCCGTCTCGCCTCCTCATAACTTCGCGCATCAGCGATAACACCCTTGACTCCGGTCGTTCGTCCACTATCAAAGTCTCTGTGTGGGAGGTGGAAGGTACCGCCCCGAGGGTCGAGTGATGGCATCCTCATGTTCTCGTCGACTTTCTTCTGTATGTATAGCTCTTCCTCGTCCTGCTCGTCGTTCTCTCTGTCGTGCTTGTAGTCTTCTGTATCGTCTGGATGATGTCCTAGTCTCTCTGAAGCGGATGCCTTGGCGATAATGGCGTCGAATTCCTCTTGCGCGGCGGTTCTGGCTGCCATCGTGAGAGAGGGCCCGCGGCAAGGGGCCACAAGGAGATTTAAGTATTGCGTGAGATGGAGTGAGCGAGGAGGTGGGGATCCGTGTGCGTGTATGAGCGGATTCGAAAAGTCTTCCAGAAGAATGTTCGGACCCACTGCTTTAGAAGCAACCAGGTAATCTTGCGACAGCAGGAGCAGGAGGCACAGGATAGGCTGAAGTGCCGGAGTTGTGACAGAATTGGTTTCCGAGAATAGATCGTGGTGCGCACGCCGAGGAGCTGCTGGAAAAGGAGAGGGAGCGCGCCCGTGATGTAAGGAGGTGTTTCAGCGCAATCTTGGACTGCCTGAGTTTTGTATGCCTTCGGATTGGCGTTATGGTAGGGCGAGCCAGAGCTAGGATTGCTTGGTCTTGCCCTGCGAGCAGCTGGGTATGATTAGCAACGTCACCTTAGGCTATTCTGGTGATGGTGTTCAGGAGTACTTCTCTGACAAGGCAAGCGCCACAATTATATTGGGTCTTGGATCCACCTTTTCGACCTGTGCAGACGTCGTGTTGTGCAAGTGGGAATCGAGTCTTCTATTGCAGGATACAGTAATAACCGCGAATTCCTGCTGATGTGTTTGCACGCGTCTTCATGTACGTTACGCCGGTATTAGGAAGCGTCGAACCTGTTGACTCGGGATCCGGAAGTTGTATCACACGAAGGAAATCCGTATTCCAAAAAAAGACCTTCAGCTGGGACAAGGTCCAATGCCTGCACGGGGTAAGATAGAAGAGTACAGGGTTCGAGGTTGTTAGGGCCATGGCAAAGGAAGTTGGTGCTGATCTGGATGCACTTTTGGACGTCCTCGCTTTTTTCCTCTGCTGATTCCTTCTCCTTTTGGATCATTGCGCTTCCGTCCTTGAACCCCTTTAGCTGCTCAAACCCCTAATAATTCTCCTATCTACCATAGCACTCCTTTAATTCTCCGTATTTTTCTACGTGTTCTCATACACAATCATAGCATATCAATTATTTATCACTAGGCTTTCCATTTGTGCGAGAAGTCACGCGGAGTTTTCCCTCAGCCCAGCGTGGAGAGCAGCCACAAAGATCTTGGTTCCTGACTGTTAGTGTACCGTTTCACCTGCACTCTTAGCCACCAAAGATATGCCAGCCCGTGACCGTTGGCGTAGTGGCGGAAAGGACCCTAACTCTCATGAAACCTCCATTTGAGCACAGCCATACAACATTTGTTTTGCTGATATCGAGAATATTTTGCTGGCAAGGAATCCCTTCTCTCATCTATGCGGTGATGATACCTCTCGGGATTTTCCCTTAACTGTGAATCCACTTCCTTCTCTCCTTCTCCCTGTCTGCCATGGGAACTGGAGTACGTTGTATAATGATCGTCCTACCAAGCCTAATAGGTACAAGATCGCGAGAGGCCAAAGATAGCACCAATCTGCTGGGTCTGGAGAATGTCTCTCCGGAGATCAGGCGACGAGATAATGATACGAGCATTTATATGCCATGGACAATGGCATAAATTGTTCGTTGTTCAGATATTCGCCAGTTATGCACAACGCTCATCAAAGTTTTGAGCTATTAGAAACAATCATCGTGGCTCAGATATGGCAACGTTGAACAGATTTTAAGTATTGTAGTAGCTTTACGTCAACGGTAAGGGAGACGCAGGAGTGCAGATTCCCACAGAAGCGTACCTCAATCCTAAAACGTTGGTGTCAGGCTGGCTCGTCCTCTGCCGTCCCTTAGTCTCGGCGCTTAGATCAGACACATGCATAAAAATCATTCGAGTATTGACCTTTGTCAAAATCACGTTAGTGTATAGTAGACTGATAAATTCTTCGAGTATAGATTGAGACATGATAAGACACCGATCAATATTCTGGGATTCATATCAATGGTCTCCAGCTGCCTCTACAACACTGGTGAATATCGAGATACCTCTGAGTACCGTACGGGTGTCTGTAACTGGATAGCTAGTATCATAGCTCTAATTCGAAGATCCTCCAAGCCCGCCTGTAGAATTCAGACAAATCTTGACTACCTATCGTCTCATCTCATCCAAAGCTCAAACGTCGGTGGAAGGCGGTTCTGCTGCTTCGAGCTTCTAGTGTTCCGCTTAGATCTCTCAGTTGTATAAAAGCAACCCGAGTACGACGTCTTTCCAACGTCGACATCAACATCGCCATTGAAAAGCAATCTGGGCGTCGTCCAAGATTGAGTCCTCGGCCTAAGGATAGTTGAATTTACTTCACACCAAATTCCGTCAAATTTCACTTCAATATCTTGAAACAGTGGTACAGAGTTCGATATCTCCTACCTTCCTGATCCCTGCTCAGATCCCGTACCGTGAACTCGAAAGATACTGCTATGACAAGTGCCGAACCAATGGCTTTCCAAATTGGTTAGTAGACATAACTCTAAACCTTTCAGGTCCAGATTGAGAAATCGAGGCAAACCTTAAGCACACATCAGATGCCGTTAGCATCCTTCTATCATCCCATCACAAAACTCAAACTGTCTTTATTTCGAGCGTCCCGGCGCTGCCTCCGCTGCAGCCTCTCCGTATGTGGATTGCAGTAGAGACAACCAGTCACTAATAGTCCCCAAAACTACCGCAAAGAGTAACAAAATGACCCTTGGATTCGTCGATGTCCATGCTCTGCACTGTACTAACGAAAGTCAAGTATCTACGTGTGTTACGGCTCAAAGACTTGAACCAAAACAATGGCGTATATAGCTCACTCGCCTCCTCCTCAACCTCCTCCTCTAAATCTCGGCCCTGGTAGCCATACCGTCCCCTCCTTCTCCAACCGGAAAATACCCACTCTCTCAACTAGGTTTCTCTCCTCCCCACATACTGTAGATGTCACCAGTCGCCACGCTCCTCCTTCCAACGTTGAAACATTAGTGTAGAGCTAGCTCCTCCTGTACGTCCGGAGCCTCATCAAGCCTGATCCCGGCTCTATCCCTGACGTCTCGTACTAAACAGTCATGCTGATGCAGGTAGCTTATTTATGGAGGGACTGCATGGCATGCATGTTTCCCTCGCATTTCAACCTGCCGAGACACTTCCATACATCTCTAGGTCCCCACGACTCATGAGGAGCTTGCCGTCTCGGTTGCACTAGCTAGAAAGACTCGACCACTTGCAATAAAAGGCAGCAGAAGATCTTACCATTGTCTCCTGTTTCTGCTGTTCTGGCAAGCTCGACCATGAAACAAACAGTAGAAATCTCACCGTCGTCTCTGAGTCCGGATCCGATGAGCGACGACCGAGCAAAATATCTCATCCGTGATCTCTCTTCCTGCTGTTCCTGAACTCCGAGTTGACCATCCAGAGCTGCAGAAACCCTTGCCACGGGCCAACTCTTTCCGTGGCAATAAGCAATTGCCCCTCAAGAAACGGCAGAACACATTTCCAGAAATCCATCCCGAATTCCCGTAACTCACGAATCCGGCAGAAAGTATTATCATATCAGATAAAAGCAGACCCCGCCGACTTTTCAGACCATTATTTCTATGACAGCGCGCAGTATTTAGACCTATTGTACAAGCATAGCATGTGTGTACTTGACGGACCGGAAGACCATTCGCCCTCGCCAGCAGCAAATGAAAACGGAGGTCTTCAAATGAAGTTGGTTCAAGTCTAGCCCCACGGTCCAGTCCAGGCCCAGCGTTTCTTTCCATTCCAGCTCAGCAAAAAGCTATGCTATCCGCCACTGTTGAAAGCCGAAACACTGTAACTCCCGCTGATCAATCAACCACGCAGCACTGAACCAACGGACTTATCTACACATACCCAAGGCTCGAGTACTGTGCAAAAAAGTGCAAGCAAACGCACCCCATCCATCCATGCCACTCCACCACTCATCCACCACCGCATCCATAGCACAAGCATAGTTCAGTTCTCGCCCCACCACCACTTCTGTCTCCGATCGTAGACTTAAACAGTACTCCCCGAGGCAATATCGAGCTTTTGGTGTTGGCGCGCAAGGAAAAGAAAATAGACGAAAAGACACATTTGAAGAAAAGGAAACAACAGAAGTTTTCGGTCAGGTAGGCTGATCGATCAGCCGGGCTAGAACCAACGGCAGTGTCTTGGCAGGATATCATCGCAACGACTGCTGCAACTCGGGAACAAACGACAAAGCAAGCAATGCGAAGGTGATCCGCCCCATACGAACAAGGGATATTGAGAGAAAGGAAAAATTATTCAGCACAGAATCAAACACTCGGTCAGCCACGGAGCAAAATCCCGTTGGTAGTGGAATAGATCGAGCTCGTGTGAACGAACACCTGCTTCGCCAAGGCACGGATTGGTTTTTTTCGTAACTTCGTCCAGGCTACGCCGATTCGCAGAGATTAAGGCGCATCATGTGTAGGTGTGATTATAAGGTAGGCGGTCGGTTTCGATGCTCGGGAGATTCAGGTTGCTCTGCACAACTCGAGAATGGAACACCGTTCGTAGTAGTCGGGAGAGGGAGCTTTACATAGCCCAGATCTTGAGCTATAGGACAAATGTGTTAGCAGGGACGCATTAGACGAATGCGGGGAAACTTTATGCCGTACCAATGAATCCCATGAACCTGTACACAAGCTCATGCCATCGTTGCTCACACCTAGACAGCTGACACGGTTGTCATGGCCGACCAGCGATCCGACCTTGTCTCCACGAGTAATATCCCAGACCTTTATAGCAGTCAGCATAAAATACAATCACGGCAGAAACTTGATCTTACCTTGCACTCAAAGTCATCGTAACCAGCAAACAGGAGTCTGCCGGAGACGGAGGTGGCAACGGAGGTGATACCGCAGAGGATAGCCTCGCTCTGGTAATATTTGTCAGCTAGCCTTCATCAAAACAAAACATACTTGACGTACTCCATATTGGTTGAGTTCTCGGTCGGCACGGATATCAAACAATCTACAGGTAGCATCATCGGAACCGGTGACGAAGGAGTGACCATCAGGGAAGAATTGAATGGCGTTGATATCAGACTCGTGGCCTGCGAAGGTTTGGACAGCCTTGCCAGCACGAATATCCCAGAGCTTTGCGAACGCGTCACAAGCACCAGAGACGAAGGTGTTTTGGTTAGTGGGGTTGATGCTAATGCTCATAACATCACCTAAGTGATCTGCGAACTCGGTGACCTTTGAGCCGGTCTCGACGTCCCACTTCATACAGGTCATATCTCCGGACGAGGTGAGGATGCTTCGGTCATTGATGAAACGACAGCAGGAAAGGTAACCAGAGTGGCCTGACAGCTCTCGGGCAACGCGAGTCGGTCCATCTCGGTTTGAGTTCAAGTTGTAGATAGAACAGATGTTATCCAATCCACCACAGGCAACATAGTTACCACTCGGGGCGTAAGCGCAGGTCATGACCCACGATGATCGGAGGGGAATGGCATGGACTTTGTTGGTAGTGTATGCATCCCAAATAATCAACTTTCCGTCTTGTGAAGCTGAAACGAGATGCCTCCGATCCGTCGACCAGTGCATGGCGTAGATCTTGGCGAGATGTCCCTTCAAGGTCTTCCGAGTCTTCATCAGGTTTCCCTTGGGAAGAGGTTCTTGTGACGACTTGGCAATGCCAGAAACTTTTAACGAATCAATTAGTACGCGTAGCTACGCGATCGCAGATGCAGCGCATCACAATCTATGGCAATTGGGTGGTGCTGTTGATTGATTGGAGACTTACGTGTGCCATCAGCCAGTTCATCCTTCTTGCGCTTTATCCTGTCCTTCAGGTTCTCGGCTTCGCGACGGGCCTGCTGGATGCGAGCCTGCATCTGGTCGGGGGAAACTTCGTTCGCCATCTTGAAGTTCTGCGAACGTGTGTTCGAGGTGCGGTGGATGATGGAGACGTCGAGGGACGTTGAGGTTGGAGGTTGGAGGTTGGAAGTCAGGCTAGGTAGGGGGTTGCGCCAAACGGAAGATAGCTTCCCGAGGCTGTGGGCAGAGGCGATGTCGTGCTGGAGGACAATCACCTTGTGTGCAGGTTGAAATCGAGCGCCGACGAGGTGCGTTGGTCAACGACGCTTCAATTGAGGCGAAGGTGGTCGTCGAATTGCGATATGGAGATTGGGTAGGAGCGAAAGGAACGATTGTGGAGGTTGATGCTTCCTTTTCCAGACACTAATTAACCGAAAGGGAACCTAGAGGCCGGCGCTGGTTTGTCCTGCTGGGTGGAGGTGGGTGGGGCGCAGCGTTCGGCGTCCTCTAGAAACTCGGGAACCTGAAAACAGCAAGGGATTTCAATAGAAGCCAGTCTTCTGATGAGCAGAGCCAGGCTGCCTTGTCTGAAAGATTGGATTGCACAGAACAGGAACACAGCCTGTATCAACCCTATCAACCCCGTAATATCAGCGGCCGGCAGGGCTGCACCTCGTCTACGGCAAGCTACTGTGAGCTGATCTAGGGACGTGGAAGAAGGACAAAGCAGGTACAGTGCAACTTTCTACTGAAGACAGTTTGATATTGCGATGGAGAAGAAGTGCATGAAGTCTCAGAAGAACTTGGCTTCCGTGCCGGAGATCCCCTCAGCGATCGGAATGCCGTCTGCTGCTTCCAGAGTCGGGCAAACGTCAAAGCGATGGCCGCTGCTCTTGCGGGCCGCGGCCTCTGAGATCGACTCTGCTGCTGACAGCTCTAGCTTGTTTCTGTTTCTGTGCTTCTGTGCTTCTCTGCTTCTCTGCTTCTGTGCCTCTTCCCTCAGGCCGCCACTGCAAAGGAGAGCGCTGGGAGCTGCTGTGGGCACGCGGAGTTTCCCTTTATCACGGCCTGCAGCTTGCAACATGGGCTGCCGGGTGGATGGCCACTTTTAAATTACGATGCATCGACATCTGCAATCACCAGGGCCACGCCGCACAGGAGTCCTGTCGGTACGTACCTTCGCTGATTAATGGTCCGCCAGTCGCCAGCAGCCACCATCAACGAGCATCCAACAGCATCGAAGGAAGGTATTTGGTTGCCAAGATGCTGGAGGTACTGTACAGTATATCAAATGCCGGTCCGCCCCGAATCATGTCGGTCGGCTTCGACCAGCGAGTGGGAGTTCATCTCCCCGTCCTTGAGTCGCCAGGGCTAGCTTCCACCTCTGCCGTGGCCCATTACTCGCACGCCTTCCCATTCGAGCACAACTACCGCTCACGACCCAATCACACAGCCGGACTGATCATCTAGAGGTGCTTTAGTGTTCGTGGTCTTGGTTTTTGTAAAGAGAACTTCAGACGAACACCTTTAACTTCCTCTCTAACTCTTCAAGAGCACAAGCACACACACATACGCTTTCCGACGTTCCGAGACCAGGTCTCTCCGCGTTGCGCCACGGCATCCCGAGACTACGGAGAGGCAGCGAAGCCGGAGATTTATCTGGCCCAAAACAGAAAGAGAAGCCGCGCCAAAACTTCTTTTCTTGCTTCGACTTGCACACTTGTGCCATCCATTCGTCATTCAGGTATGAGGCACTGGTACATGACTCAGCAGTCTCAGCTACAAGTCCCTAACTTGTCTCGTTCTCATCTTCCCTCAAGAACTATCTTCCCAAAGCATCCACTTGATACTATCGCCATCTTCACCAATTCGATAGTCCCTGAGCCTCAGATCGCCAGATCCGCCAAACGGCCAAAGCTTGACCTAGAATGGACTTTAGATCACTACCCAAAGTGGAGGTATGTCATCTTACGTCCCGTACACCATCACTTGCATCCCGCGCCTGTGAATGCAATACCGGCCGGCGGCTACATCTCGTTTGTTCCCGCCAAACGCAATTCTACTAGTGCTAGATGCTGCACCACGCGCGTATTTGACATGAGGCTGAAGAAATACCTGCAGTTGCATGCTCATCTTAGCGGGAGTATCAGTCGAGAGTGTCTTCATGAGATATGGATGAACAAGAACGCGCGAGGAGAGACCTCGCTCAAGGATCCTCTGGTTGAGATGCCAGTTGGTAAGTTTGACTACGACTTGAACACGTAAGTCGCGATTCGCGTTTTTCTTCTGCTGTTATTCTCATGATATTGCGTTTTCTCCTGACCGTATCTCGTCTACCATTGCCATTATCTATCCCGTGTCTCTTCCTCATTGCTGTCATTATCTACTCCATTTCTCATCCATCTGTCTAGTTTCTTCCCTCTCTTCTCCAAATACATCTACAACTTGTGCAACGACCTCCCTTCCATAATCCAATCCACAAAATCCATACTCGAAGCCTTCGAGGCCGATGGAGTCGTCTACCTCGAGCTCCGGACCACTCCTCGAGCCATTCCTTCAGCCGATATCACTAAAGAGAAATACGTCGAGACCATACTTGACTGTTTATCAGCCTTCAACGCCGCTTCTCCAACCCTAAAAACAAACCTCATCCTCTCCGTCGACCGACGGAATGACCTCCCCACCACACTCTCGGTTGTCTCCCTAGCACTGAAATACCGCTCCCAAGGCGTCGTAGGTATCGACCTCTGCGGCGATCCAGCTGTTGGAGACGTCTCAATCTTCGCTCCCGCCTTCGAGCTTGCCCACCAAAACAATCTACCCATCACGATCCACTTTGCCGAAGCACCGCAGTCGTCTACTCCTACTGAACTCTGGAAACTGCTTGAGTACAAGCCAGACCGCATAGGCCATGTAATCAACGTGCCCGAAGATGTGAAAGAGGAGATTGTGAGGAGGAAATTGGGGTTGGAGTTGTGTTTGAGCTGTAATGTGCATGCGAAGATGATTACTGGGACGTATGGAGATCATCATTTCGGGTGGTGGTGGGGGACGGGGTGTCCTGTTGCGTTGAGTGTATGTCTTGGCCCTTCAGCTTTGGCATTGAATTGGCTAGATTTGGCCTATGTGGTAATTGATGGATTGGAAGATGCTAATTTGTGTGCTAGACGGACGACGTAGGCGTCTTCGGCAGCTCGTTGTCAAATGAGTATGCACTCATAGCCGAACATTTCAAACTTGATAAGAAGCAGATCTGTGAGTTGGCTCGGAGTCCGACAGACACCATATTTGGTAGTGAGGAGGACAAGCAGAGGCTAAGAGAGTTGATGGAGGAATGGGAATCGAGGATTATTAGATAAGTACCTCAGCGAGCTTAGATTCGAGCGAAAGTGCTCCAAAATTAGAGATTTGGTTTGATTTTAAGTCTTACTTTGTGTGTCTCTTGCTTTGCTTTGAATTAAGTCGAACTTGTGTCTGCTTTTACTGCTTCTCCGGGGGGGGGGGTTAGGTTTTAACGCACAACCTCGCTTGGAGTTGCTAAAATTGAGAGATTGATTTCGAGGTTGAGATGCGCCTAAAAACGTGATGTTTTGGGGTCGTGGATTTTTTGAGGCCATAGCGATTTGAAGTCATCATTCTTTCGAGGTCATGATGCTTCAGAAATCGTAGTGTTTTCGAGATCATGGTGGCCTTTAAGTACATGGTGGTTTTTAAGCTCACGATATCTTTTAGCTCTTGATAGTCTTGTCATGATAGTCAAGGTATTTAGATGCTTCCGCCAGTACCTGAACATCAAGACGAGTAATGAGTCATCCCTTGTGTGCAATGACCTTTATGTTGCATTGCATCACTCGAGCAGATTGTTCTTTCCTGCGTTTACATTTGTAAGTCCTTGAGGATTGGGAAATGGGTCAACCTCGATGGCAGTAATTGTATTGATTTTGGGGGATGGTGGGTGGTGGGGGGTCAACTTTTATCATTCTTCAAACTCTCGGTGCAGTACAAAGCATCCTTCTATTCGCCTGCTAGCCAGCGCGCCTCGTTGCCAATAAATTCATCACACATCACGCGCTTTCGTGCTTATCCAACATAGGCCCACCCCGTCATCAGTGTTTCGATTTTCTCTTCATGCTACTCCTTGGCTTGCTTCGAACGAATCCAATTTCACTCTTGCCAGGGACTTCCTCCCACTCCCTCAGCAACCTCGCAAACTCCACGACTTCTCGTCCTAAAAGGCGGGTCCTCTCTTCTCGGAAGTCGACAAACACCGCTCCATCTTTGAATGTTAAAGTGCGGGGAAACATGAGCCGTGCGATCGCTGCTTCGCCCTTCGGCCACTCGTCGTCAACAGTTATAGTGTGCCCGTTGAATAAGGCGTAAAGGGGATATGGGAAATCGTGGCTGCTTCACTCGTTAATGCGTAAAGCGGGATCTGCCCAACGCTTGGGATATCGAAGACGTAAGAGGAAGGCACCGCTTCACTAAAAGAGCCCGCACGATTGCCCCTCCTTTCTTAGCCTTCATGAAGAACTCCTTGAGATCCTCGGTATGATTTGGCCCAGTTGGCCCCTTTGCCCTTTCGATGCGTTCCTTGCTTTCAACGTATTTGATCTTCTTCACATGGGCCGGAACGCTAGCTTGGTATGAAACGCCAGAGTCCGGTGGGTGGTACTGCATCTTTTCCAGTGGCTGGGAGGCACTCCCGTCGCCAATCGTTCTGATACCCTCGAACTTCTGTAGACGAACTCTGAAAGTGTCATATTTACGACGTGGAACATGATCATCGCAGCTCCTCTGTTTGCCAAAATCCATTAGTTAATAAAGCGTTGCGAAGACCAGGTCCGAAAGCTCTTCGCCTCCAGGCTCTTCTGGAATAGGTCTTTTGCCTACCAAATTGGACTTATTATCGCCCACCCAATAGAGCTGGAATGGCCAAGGAGCCACGAAGGAATTATTCCTAATTGTATACAGCTGGGAATGACCCATCGGATGCAATTCAACCGCACCCTTTATAACTTCAAGGTATTTGGGGATGAACTGCAAGATGGGCACCAGATCGGCTTTGTTTGTGTTGTGTTCCTCCATCGTCTTCTGAAATCTCACACCTTCTGCGCCCAGCATCAAAAATTCAAGTAACCAGTGAGGTAGACGACTGCGTTCCCATCTTGCTAATACCTCGACGATGCTCCCATCACACTCCTTGGCGAATTCATCATCAGAGTCGACAAGACTATTAGCCGCCATTTTAGCCAATTCAAGACACACCAGCAAGAGGCATCGGAGGCTGTCAACTCAAAAGGTAAAAATATGAAGTGCGATGATAGTGTCACTGAAGAGAAAAAATTGTAACGAGGCTGGTTTCGAGTCGCACATCCAGGCACTAACCTTAGATACTGTAAACTGATCTGAATCAACCAAACGCACGCATTTGTCGCCCGCTTTTCACCGCCCAAGCCACAGACTCCACCTCAGCATCAGGACATAGGCCGAAGTAAAGCAGCTCTTTCAATGAATAAGACTGTTGTGCGTTGCATGAGAGCTGGCAGAAATGACTTGGTGGTGAAGTTTGCAGCAAGCCTCACTGAACCCCTCTTTTCTTCGTTCATTGAACTTTCTTCACAACATCACCTAGCTCTTCCGCCTGGCATTCCAACCACGTGAAAAGGCGCCCTTGAGTACTCTATCACCGAACCAAGCTCCTCATAGTAATGGTGCTGAATATTTGCCCACTTATCGAAAATACGGACTGAAAGGTATTATTTTCAGGCTTTCATTATGAGAGGGTCGTCTAACCTGCACATGTTTCTCTCTCTGGAAGTAAGTTAAGTGAATGAAACTAGGGTCAGTCTCTTGATGTATAAGTCAAAATCGTATATGGCATATATTGTGGCATAAGAGCTTGGGGACGGGAATTGGTGTATGTGTCTCCAGCAAGACGAATTCGGCCGTGAATTTCTAGACTTAAAAAGCATTCTGGGACAAATAAGTCCAAGACCAAGACCACTCAAGCAGAGCAGAGGCAAGGCACAGGCATGGTAAAAAGTGCTTCTCTTGATGTTCATATATTCCCTAGTTATTCCTACCCACGACCTCCATACACAACTCCTAGACTCTCCAACCATGCAAAACAGCGACTCATCCGTCCAATCCAACAACTCTCTAATTTCCGAACTATCTCCTACCGTAAGCCATTCCCGCTCCTCCTCGTGGCTCTACCCGAGCCCAGCCCGCCACCACCAAAAACCCCAATCGTCGCCGCCCTCCCCTTCACCGCCCTTTTCGGCGGCACCTTCTCCCCCTTCATTCTCGCCAACGCCATCTGCTGCGCCTCCGCACTATCCGGGTCTTCATACCTAATCTGCGTCATTTGCGGCGGGCTCTCTTCTTCGCCGCCTCTGTCTCCTGTCATGAGATTCTTTAACAACCTATCCTGTTCCGTAGCATGTTCTTCTGTTTCTTTGTTTAATGAAGGCGGGTGATCGAGGTTCGTTGTTCGTGCTGTTGCGGTTGAATCGACGGAGCTTGCGCGGGAATGAGAGACGGATACGGAGCCAGAGGCTGACATATTGCTCTTTGAACGGCCGAGGATGCGGGCTGCGCCGCGCTTTCTGCGGGTACCGTTTTCTTCGGGTGCTTCAGCAGTATTTGAGGTGGAGGGCTTGGTTTTCGTGGCGCGAAGGAGGGCGGTGAGTGCGTTGCTTATATCTTCGCTTTGGGGACGTGGTGCAGGGTGGTTTGATGGCGCGGGGGCGGTGGATATTGTACAGGATGGTGATACAGAATTTGCGTTAAGTTCGGAAAGTGGCTCGGATTTGTCGTCTTCTTCTGCTGAAGGGTCGTGGTCGTCTTCTTGAGCATTGCAGCTGGTAGAGTCCTCGTGCGGTGGAAGAGGTTGTGTGATCGGTTCGCCTTCGACTGTAGTACCGGGCTCATCGGCAGTGAAGGCATTGTCTAGCCTTGAATTTCGAGGAGGCCTCGTTTGTGATCTTGAGGAATTGGTGCTGTTGGTCCTTGTAGGCGGGTTTGTTCTGGCCTCACTTTCGGATCGTTCACGAAGGGTTACAGCCTTGAATTGGCCCTTTTCATTGGCACAAGTGTCAGGCAGAGACTCTGCTCGTTTCTGTACTCGGCAAGTGTATTTTGGAATGGGGAGTCTGCTTCCCGCTTCGATTGAATCCCACAGCCAACTTGCTGTGACAATGGGAACCTTCCAATCTTGAGCGTGCAACAGTTTGTCTCTCCTGAGAGCGTACATGGATTTCGTGATCAGAACTGAGGATTGAGGAGTCATCTCCTCGCTGTATTTGGCACCCAGTAACTCCAGAGCTCTTGTCACATGGAGAAGATCGATGCCAGAGAACCCAGAGGATGAAATTGTCAGCTTCATAAACCCTTGGATTGGAAACATCGGGAATGGACGCCCAATGATATGCTCAGTCGGGTCTATAAATCGCTTATGGTGAAGGCAGCGTTCTACCCACCAAAATGTGATCGTCTCGATGGGGAACTGGGATGGTGGAAGCTCAGGAAATTCGGATATGTGGACGTCATGAGGGACAACTCTGAAAAGTCGGCTTGATGGATCCTTCCGTGACGGGACCAGTAATTCTTCTATCGTAATTGACACTTCGCCGTCATGGGCCATAATATGGCCTCGAAGTATTTCGGCTTTCTTGTCTGTGAAGCCATAGAGAGAAAAGCGACAGCCGTCAAACATCCCTTTCCTAGGTGGATTCTCGATGGTTGACGTGAGCGACCCAGCCTTTGCTGTACTCTCAGTTTCCGTTGGTCTGGCCTGGCTGTCCTTGGTGGGATCATCTTCTGTCCCAAAAACTCCACTTCGGGCGACCTGAGCGACCGTCCCCCCTCCCACAATATCTCCCCATATCTTCTCGTTCTGACTGTTGAGTTTCGCGCTGGCAGTTCGTCGTAGTTTCCTCCGGCTGCCGTCTAAGCTTGCATCGCTGTCTTCTCTTGATCTCTTTAGAGAAGTCCTCCTCAGTTTTGTCCTGTCCCAAGCTCCCTTCCCTCGCTCTTCGATCGGCAGAGCGGGGTCGTAGAGCTTCTCGTCTAAGATCATGCCTCGTTCTATACTCTCTCGTAACCATTCGACAGACACAATTCGAAGTCCCCAGCTTTTAGCGGCTTTATATTTGGCTCCCTCGGTCCGAAAGGATATCAAATGAGTGATGTGTTTGGTGAGATCTCCTTCGTACACAGCGCCATTCGTCTTGACCAGCTCGGCGATTTCCAGTCTTTCAGCAGCTAGAACAAAATGTTAGCAAAGTCGCCAGGTACTCGGATTGGAGGCTTCCTCACGATCGTCACATCCAGTCATGCTGAACTTGAGGCCGTAGAATATTGGTAGAGTATGTTCCCGCTCAAGCAAATCCACATCAATTTCCTGGTCGTTGATCCATAGTTCTCGTAAAGCCTCGATCCATCCTATCGCCATAGGTCGCACATCAGGTCGTTCCTTCGCAACATATCTATATTTCGGGGTATCGTAATGGCCGACGACGAGATGGGTAACGTCGAGGGTCAGGTCATAGCGATGGACTGCGCCCATCTGCTCCGCATGGGCGGCCAATTCTGTCTGCAGAGAATAAGTGAGTAAGCAAACCATGAAGCGAAGTCAATTGAAACGTAGTTTGGAGAAATGTCTCGAGTCTAGAGAACCTACACGCTTTTCATCTGGGACAGATGTGCAGCATACGATGATGCCTCGTAGCGGTGCAGAAACGTCAGTGAGCCCATTCACGGGAACAATCTGGTGAGTCTCATGGTCGCTATAATCCTCCATCCTTTCTGCCCTTCGCACCAAGGCTAGACATGGAATCTCAGGCTTGTGATGTAATTCTTTGCCGACGCGACACGACGCGAATAAACAAATGGATGTTGCGATAACAGTCACGTGGAAAATGGATAAGAAACCCGTCCCGAGCTCAAGAGCTCCGATGTCCAGTTCAAGTTTCTACGTAGCAACAAAGTAATTCTAGGAACTGTTACAAACTTATCGCCTTACCTGGAGCTGAATAAGTTGGCAATTTCTTTGTTCGTTCCTAATTTTGAGGCCAGAAAGTTTCCAGGGCTTCAAATTTTTCTCTTCAAGAATTCTCACTCATTCTTCACTCTCACTCATGTTGACATTTCCCCACAGAGATCTTCCCCAGGGGTACTTTCGGCCTGCCAAGACTTCTTACAGATCTCGCCTCATTCTAATCTCTTCAGGTGCTTTTGTACCTATCAAACGCTCTCCAGATGTCCTTGTGACAGGTGGCGAATATCACTGCCTCATGATCGCCAACTGGACTACTTCCGTTCTCAAATACATGGCCGGATGCTGCGGTTTCCCTCTTACGCGTTCGTTCGAGCAGCTGGTCTGAAGGATTCGCAGTCCGCATCAGCACGGAAGCAAGATCACGGCGGTGAAACGGCTTTGATGTGGCTCTGGCCAGGCCTATCACTGTCGAGTCATGTGCCTTTCGATACGAAAGGGGTTTGAGCCCTGCATACTTTTTTCTTGCCAACAACCCTGTGCATCAGCACGCCATGCATATGTAATCAAAGGGGATGATGACTGTGGCTTAGGGGACTCGGACTCCGATTTCTTATCGACTTCCACGCCACCGAGCCTTCCGAGGTTCTGGATTGGAGTGGAGAACGGTCAAGCCCTATCAAGAAAGAGACTCTTCCGTGAGTAACATTCTTCTCGAAGTCTGGAAGCCTCGGTACCAGAGCTATGGCTACACGGAAGGCAAATGGCTTTAAAATTCGGCCTGTTCGGCAAGTCTAACAGGAGCGGATGCTTCTGCGGGCATGCATATCGCAACACCGCCTGATTCTGGGCTGAGAGTTCGCTGAGACTTGTGAATGCTTATCTCGAAGCCTGATTCTCCCCGATAAATGTTCCTTGGTTGCAGTGGGCTACCCGTGCAAAAGCTGGCATCCAAGGCGGTGGAGTATGAGAGCCAATTGAGCGCTGGGATCTTGGTTTGGATCTGGGAAAAGGTCGAGATTTTGACAAAGTGGGAAGAGAACATCCAAATTGGGCAATTTGGTACCCGACGAGATGAACATCAAAATGAGGCGGTATGCTCAGCAGTCGCAATAGGCTGTTGTTCCCTGTTCCCGGGATATATTAGAGTCGTGTGTCCACCACTTGCCAAGAGCTCTCTTCGGCAGTCATCCATACGGCAATACATCATTCGCCATTTGAAACTTCATGCATCGATTGTTTGACCAAGGTTCTCCCTTTTTCACTAGGTCTCCATTCGAAACAGGCTCGAAAAGGAGACCAATTGATGCTGTTGACTGATGTGCTACTTATCGTCTTCAATCTTCAGGCCTCGCAGCGATGCCCTATGTGACTTCGAAACTGGATGGCAGCTTCCTGTCCGATTCTCCTGTCCTTCTAGAAGTGCAAAGCTGAAAGGCGATGATGTAAAGTATGTTGAGAATTTTGGAGGCAGCCGGAAGAGCGGGAAGGTGCCTCGTACCTCTGCTAGTCCAGCCTATAAACAACCGTGGAAACCCAAATTAACTACTTTTTGTTGATTCCAAAGCCTCTAGTCTGCGCAGGCGGGGAGCAGTCATCTTTCTTGTGCTGCGAAGGTTTCTTCTTTTGTACATTTCGATCGTTCTTGTACATCCGTTTTATTGACTCAAGGGCATCTATCTGCAAACAAGCTTATTCATTATTCTTTGCAGCACGATTCAAGCTTCTACTCCAAGTAATCGTCACCGCCGTGCACTAACTGGGATCTGAAGGGAACGCAGCGAAAATCCACACGAATCCCTGCTCCGAGATCTGATATCCGAAATTCTTGGAAGGGACGTCGTGAATCACAGGCCGCCAACTGTGTTTGCGATTTCCGATCTTGAGCTGGCACTCTGAACCATCCTGATTCCTTGTTCTCCACAGTGACAACACACTCATGCTAAACTAGCATAGGTGAGTAACAAACTCCAGTCTCTCACACATTGGGCAGTGCGCATAGCTGCTCATTGTATATCCCCTAAGCCCTACCGGCAATCACCCTGCTCGCTCGTTGCAAGATACCTCCTGCACTGAGTTCTTAGGAAACCAGCGCCTCCAAGGTTTCCTATGCAACTGAGGGTAAATTGCACACCGCAAATACCATCATCTCAATATGTTTTCTTTATGAGCCGTGCCTCCTGCCCCCTCAAGTTGCGGGAGAGATTGTGAGCAGAACTCCAGCACTAATACGCAAAATGTCAGGCCCAACGACCTTCTCTTACTATTCTAGTAGAGGCACTGTTTACTATACGCCACCTACGAACCCACTCGCCGAAAAGTCTCAGTCACCCAGACTCCCTACCCCACCTTGTCGACCTAGACAACGACGACCGCATTCGATACATATCACCCGTCTGCCTGCTGGTTTCATTCCCTATGACCTCAGGCCTTTGCCGCCTCCTCCAGAACCAAAGAAGAAGTCAAGGATTCGCATAGAGCTCAGAAAGCTGGCTTCCCGGGAGAACACAAAACGTTTGCTTGGGTCCGTCTTCTCGGGGTTCTCCTCGAACTCTTCCGCCGCCTCAACCTCCGCGGCAAGTTCAACGAGATCCACGAGCCCTGAAACTCTCAGAACGTCGATTTCTGCTGCATCGGCAGACCCAAATACAATACTTGCGAGGCGAGCGGCGGCAGGTCTCTTGGAAGAACCTGCAATGTCGCGGCCACCGCTGTCCAATAGCACCAATGGGTTCAACCCGAGGAATAGCATCAGTGCTACTTCCTTTCTTTCAGCAAAGGGCACTAAAGAGGTTGAGAAGCCATTGTGTTCTGGTAATGGGGTGGCTGTTTACATAGATCTGGCCGAGCCAGTTTTATTTCTAACAGGTCTGGATCATGATGGAACGAACCGCGATTCATCTGGTAGCCCTGGGCCCCTTCTACGTGGACAAATACGAATCGAGGTGACGAAAAGTACCAAAATCAAGACTGTGAATCTAAAGTTCACGGGCAAAGGCTCGACGGAATGGCCCGAAGGTAAGGACAATAAACGCGATACATGACTTAAAGGTCCCATTCTAACCTGAAATTAGGCATTCCACCTGCAAAGTCGTCCAACGTCGAGGAACATTCGCTCAAAAACTCCGGAATCCCTTTCTTTAATGCCGCCTGGGAGGACTCCATCACAGGCTTTGGCTCGATGTGCACTTATACACCCCGAGGTAGCTCCGCATCATCCTCTGTTGTAAATTTGAATGGAAGCTCTGCCGACCTCCCCTCCACCAACGCGTCGAATACCACGAGATCAAGTCGGTCGAGCACAATGGTTTCTGCAAAGGAGCAGAAGAGGCTCTCGCTGGGAAGCATGGCAACAAGTCAATCTCGCAGTTTTCAGAAGGGTGACTCTCCGTTCGGAGCGACTCCTCAACAGAAGGGATACAAAACTTTCCACCCGGGGAGGTACGAGTACTTCTTTGAGCTGCCAATGGATAACAACAGCCCTGAGACAACCGAACTAGCACTCGCCAAGGTGAAATGGCAGCTTGAGGTTATCGTGGAACGGGCCGGGTATTTGAAGACAAATCTCCAGGGTTTCAAGGAGTTACCAGTGATCCGGGCCCCCTCACAAGACTCGCTGGAGCTGGTGGAGCCCATCTCTATCAGCAGGCAATGGGAGGATCAGCTGCACTACGAGATCATTATCTCGGGCAAGTCCTTTCCTCTGGGTACCAAGATTCCAATTGCGTTCAAACTCACGCCACTGGCAAAGGTTCAAGTGCACAAAATCAAGGTCTACGTCAGCGAAAATATCGATTATTACGCGAACAAGAAAATGGTTCACAGGAAAGACGCACAACGAAAGATTCTGCTGATGGAGAAGTCTGCAGGAAGGCCGTTAGCGAAGGAGTTTCAGCCATCTGAAGTCAAATTCCTTTCTGGGGGTGAACAAAACCCGAACGAACGAGAGAGGAGACGACAATATGCGCAGCGTCAAAGAGAGATGCAAGCTGCAAGAAGGGGAGAGCCTGCTGAGCCGCTCCCTGAGCAACCTGACAACATGCTTGGAGACCTTGACTTGGGACTGGAAGGACTGTGGGGCTCAACGGAGATCGAAATGAATGTTCAACTTCCAACCTGTGAGATGATGGCCAAGGATCGCAGTAAACTGTTGCATCACGACTGCACATGGAGCATGGTGGATGTGCATCACTGGATCAAGGTACTGTTTTCTTATTTATTGCTTGACTTAAATGCTGACTCGCGATAGATTGTGCTGCGCATCTCCAGAGTAGACGCAGAGAACACTGGGAAGCGCCGTCATTTCGAAATCTCCATCGACTCACCTATATCGCTGCTCAACTGTCGTGCAACACAAGCAAACACATCATTACCAACGTACTCGGGACCGAACGCTGGAACTGTGGGCGAGCAACATGTCTGCGGTTGTCCTGGTGCGGCGGTCACAAATGTTTCGCCAGCATCTTCATCAGGCAGTGTCCCTACTCTTGACAATATGAACCCGGGCGGAGCACCAACCGGCCTCGAGAATGCTTTGCCAGATCTTGCCAGGCCCCCCCAAGCCCACTTATCATCGGGTACAGCTGTTCAAAGACCCATCCACATGCTGAGGCATCCCAGCTACGATCCACCAGCATTCGATGCTGAAGAGCCTCCGCCACCGTTGCCAACTCCACCGCCTCAATACGATCATATCATTGGAACTCCAAGTGTGGACGGTCTCGCGGATTACTTCCAGAGAATGAGCGATTACTATCCGGATGATCAAAATGATACAGATGATGAGGGTATGGATAGAGCTGTGCATCGTGGACGCGTCAATGTTGCAAATCCTCGGACACCCGGAGGCCGAATTGCTCGAAGTATGGACATCGATCGTACGTTCATGTTTAATCCGGACAGATTCGATGATCCGTCAGGCCAGTCTCCCCAGATTTCAACATAAACTTGGGATGTGTACACAAACAATTCAAACAATCGTGTATGTTTGGATGGAGTAGAAAATGAGGAAAAGTGGGCATTAATGTATAGTTCGGATTGGATACCTCTGGGCGTTTGGAGCATTAAGCATACCATTGATTTCGGCGTCTGAGAGGGGAAAGTACATCACATTGGGGTGGTTTTGCTCGCTTCTGCATACCTGGGGTGTTGGTTGACAGACTTGAATAAGTCTGGGTTTGGGAGAAATTGGGTATTGAGGTATTCAAGCGATGAACACAGCTAATTAATGCATACGGATACACAATTGAAGAAAGTGACTTCTCCTGTAATCAAAAACAAATACTCTCTACCACTCCATTTGTGACACACGTGACTAAGATGACATCCCAACTCTCGGAGAAGTCCATGCCACACGCGTGCATCACGTAAAAATGCCGACGATCTTAGTGCCTACAACATGACGACCGTCCCTACGAGGTCCCAGTTGCGGCATTGTGACATTAAAAATTAGTGTAGAGTGTACTTGTACGTTGGATTAAGATACTACTAGACATGGCTACGGCGACAGCTGGAAGCAAGGTGGTCGAGCAGCACCTGTCGGGAGCACCCAGCGTGTGCAACCCTTGCAAACGCCGCAAGAAGAGCTGCAATAAGGGACTGCCGAGTTGTGCTAGATGCAGTCGGTGGGCTCAGCTAACTCTCACATATGCTCCGAGTTTTTCAATTTTCCACATCACCCGAGAATTTACTGACAGTGCAAACAGATTACTAGTCAAGTGCTCATACTCCGACCTGAGCATCAACCCAGACGGCACCATCACTACTATCAAACCCTCCGCCCAGGTCTCAGGCACAGTCACCGTCCTCCCACCATTGATAGACGTAGTCCCCGGCTTTGTAAACCCAATCTCCCAACTCGCTCCCTCCAACCCCTGGAGCACGGTCTACCACGATACCGGCAACGGCGTCGAGCAACCAGCCCTCAGCATTGATGAGAAGGTCTCTATCCAAACGAAACGCTTACTCCACGCTATTAACCGCAAACGCGGACACGTGAATGGGTATCTGGATACGTATTTTTGGGCTTTTCATCACTCGTTGCCGATCATTAGTCGGGATGCTTTTTATGAGCAGTTGGAAAAGAGGGGTAGTGGTAGTGGGGAAAAGGGAGGGAGAGAGGCACATTTCTCGGCACTGTTGTTGAGTATGTTTTTGATAAGTCAGTTGCAGCCTGATCCGAGTACCCCCCAGAGTCCGGAAGAGGTGAAAAGTATGGTGTATCCGACGCTGAAGAGTATATTTGCGTTGTTGCAGAGTACGGGGAAGGTTACTGTGGAGTTGGTGCAGACGGGGTAAGGCAGATTTTTCTCTTTGTTCTCTTCTTTAATAGGAGCAGGGAGCCATGATACGTGACTTAAGAGCATATTTCAAAAGCTTCTGGCTCTCTCTTCGGGTCTCGTGTCCGCGAAAGATTATAGTACTAATCTGTCTATAGATTACTGATTGCGGCGTATGAGCATTGTCAGGCCCTGTATCGGGAAGCGTGGCTTAGTGTCGGGTATTGCGTGAGGATGGCGCAGTTGTTAAACCTGAGAGAATGGATTAAGAAGTCGCTACCAAAGGAGATGACCGAGAGGAGGGCAGCGGAAACAAAGAGATGTTTGTGGTGGGGCTTGGTAGTTTTGGAAAGGTACGTTGTGTTGAGCCGCGAGTGAGCTTTGCAGCGCTGCTGCTAATTGGGAAAAGGCTCATCAATGCGGAGTTGGAAGATAACAAACTCCCGCTCTCGTCCGAGGACCCTGAACCTGATGATCTCCTCCCTCTGGTACCTTTAGATGGAGAGCACCGAGTCAAAGACGACATCCAACTTCCCATAGACGTCGACCCCAGATCACCCAACATTCAGAACCATCCCGTCACCAAATTCGGCTCCTTCGCTCTCACAGTCCAAGCAACCTACCTGTCAAGCCTTGTCACTCGCCATACCCTAGACGATACCAGACCACCACAGATCAGAGAAGCGGACGCAATTCGTTTAAACGCAGCCCTTCAATCCTTCGTCGGCCTATGCATACCTCCTCCGTAAGTGCCTCCTTCCTGACGTCACCAATCTCCCATAGCTGACTACCCTGAAGAGGGCAATCAGCCGGCTTCTACTGCGGCGCCTTCGGCATACGCTCCAGCACCGCTTATGCTCTCCACATCCACTCCCTCAATACCGCCCTCCAAACCCATAACCCAGAAGGCATCGCTCGTGCTACCGCTGCTATTCAGAGTCAAGTACGTCTAGGTATATATACGCTAAGATATGGAACGGGGCCCGGAACAGCGCCGATTGACTTTGATGCGATGGCGTTTTGGGCGCATAGACAGATGTACTCGGCGGCGATGCTGCATATTAGATATGGAGTGAGAGACGGGGAGTGGAGAGCGGACTTAGAGGCTTTGAAGAGCTATATAGGGAGGTTTGAGGGGAGGTATAGGTTGTATGCGGAGTTTTTGAGGGATATTGAGAGGGCGGAGAAGGAAGTTGGAGGTGGAGAGGGGATGTCATGGTCATCGTCCCACTTTGGTAACGGTTCGGAGGTGTGAGATTTCAGAACAAGGAAGTCAGTAACGAAATGTATGATAGGAATGGAGTATATGGTCAGCCTTGACGAGATGAAGAATTGGGAATACAACAACTATGCCAAGTTTAGTGAACCAGCAGTTTAAACCTGAGAGTAACTGATTGAGATCTTTTGATATGAGCTTTCTTTGGTGAACGCAATACTTATATTATGATAAAATCTTATGATGCTATGGAACGGCACCGTAAGACGTGGCAGCGCTGTCTGTTGGCGTTCCGAGCCGGTGCGGCTGCAAAGGCGGAAGCAAGGGCGGAAAAGGGGGCCGTTTTACGAGCGGTGGCCTGACCTTTACTTACAGCCTTGCCCTCAACGACTCCGTTTCAGTAGTGCAGTGAGTAGTAGCAAAAATATAACCTCATCTAAATGATTTAAGATCGCAACATTAGATTTAGCTTCCAATTTGCAACACTTTGATGTCCTACACGACATGGACTTGTTTCTGTTGCTCTTCTCCGTCTCTACACTGCTCATACGGAGAGATGGAAGACTGCCTCTCTCCAGTGACCGTCTACCGCCTAATGACGCACGATTCTGCTATTCATCTGATCTTAAGACTAGGTAATCTGAATCAAGAATTAAGTTTGCGCGCTGGATATTGATTGGGAAACAATTGTTTTAAATCACGATCTCTAGTACTCGTCTCCGAATGTCATATACACCAAATGTTATAAGAGAACGGTGAACCTGTTTGGTAAAGGTGATGTTTCGATGACGGCGAGATACTGCAATAACGAACCAACTGTGTGGCTGCTGAAAACAGAACTCGTATTTTTTTGATCTCCATCCTTGACTTGATATGTGGGACATGTCTAAGGTTTATCACTGCAAGACAGTTCCTTCCAAGTCACGTTGAATTTTAGTTTTACCTCTGAGTCCTATCTCTGAATATTTCAATATTCGACACTGAGCAGGAAGGGGTGAAGACTGACTGCAGCAACACTAGATGAATTCATGTGCTCTGAGCCTTTGCTAATCTGGCTTCACACTTACTTCTGATGAATTACAAGTCGTCAATTCGACATATTTCTCAGTGAACCTCAACATTTGTATTACTACCTACCAGTCTGCTAATACATCAATAGGAGACTAGGGGCGGATTGGACGCATGCAGAGGAGGCTTAAGCGAGGATTCGGGGGCGGCCAAGTAAGCACTAGCGAGCTTTGATGCATCATGCTCATTGCTTCTCTCCAGCACTGTGTGACACTGCTCTTTCTAAAAGAACTCTTCTAAGCACACGAATGAGCAGATAGTGATTTAATTGTACGAGTTACTTAGCGATACGCTTAGTTTTACGACGTTAGTGACGTGTTGGCGATCTGTCTTGTGGAGACCTCATTAATTAACCTTCTGTTGGTCGTTCCTAGCATGCTCTACATTCATTTCTCTTAAAGACCTGTGTTCCCTTTCTGTTGTCTCTCTTGACTGTTCTGTATTTCCTGATCTCAAGGCTCAAGTCTTGCAACATCTCACACTTCTGTCGAAATGGTAGACAATACCATTGCTGGCAAACCTGCTGGAATGACAGACGAATCTCGCCGTCACCTCTCACATCCTACCAGAAAAGACAAAACCTTCTCTCACAAGTATAGTGCAGAGAATGGAGGCGAGTACAGTCACATCAGCGTAAGAAGACGAACCTCCTTTGCCACAACTCATCTACACTGTTCCTCCCTCCATTTCAACCTCCATTTAACCGCCTCTCTTCGTGCTTCACTGCTTTGTTAAAGACAAAGCACATACTAAAAACATCCAGGCTACTGTTGGCCCTGGCGGAGGCACTCCTATACACTACCACACCTCCTACCGCGAAGAGCTCACTTGCACCTCCGGCAAGCTGGGAATGGTCCTCGGCGAAGAAACCAAGTACTTCGGCCCTGGAGAGATAGGCGTCGTGCCTATCGGCATCGCTCACCGGTGGTTCAATGACACAGATGAAGAGATGAGCTTCAGTGCCAAAGTCGTTCCCGCACACGCAGGCTTCGAGCAGTGTCTCTACATAATATATGGCTTAGCCCACGACGGAGAATGCAATGAGCAAGGGTTACCGAAGAGCTCTGTGCAGCTATGCTTGATGGCAGATATGGGTGATATGAAGTGGCCTGGCATCATGAATAGCTTTTTTGGGAACCCTTTGATTAAGACCGTGGCGGCGTATGCGAGGTGGAGTGGTGAGGAGGAGAGACTGTTGAAGAAGTATTGGTACTAAAGGAGGTAAATGCAGTTGCTGGTGGTCTCTAAGTAGCTCTATTGATCAATTATTTTTAGTGACTTTGTCTGCACGCTTCTGATATCCACAATTCAAGAGAAATATCACCTCTTGGTAAATCAATCAGCCTTGCCCCTAACAACCTTGGAGGGTGAGTATTATGCGAGACGAGAAAGTGGAAAGGACATGTAATTGATGCACAACAATATCTTTGGAAGTGGAATGACCTGAAGAAGTTGAAAAGAAAGTTGAAAGGTAGATGTTCTCGTAGTCGATCACATGACATTCATGTGATATTTTAGGCCCGAGCTGGTGCCATTTCTCTCTCACTGGACATCAATGGTCTTGTTTTCTCCAGATTGATCATTTTCTTAGGTTCTACCTGCAGCCCTTATCTCCTCGAATTATTGACCATGTTGCATTGGCCCCGTTACCAAGAAGACGACGTTTCCGCCATCTCCATTTCCATCCGAAGCGACTCAAATTTTTGCCATATCTTTTTCCGCCCCAAGTGACTCTACAGCTCCCTGGAATAGCTCATGGTCATCTCCGTAACATAGATGCAAAATTTCCACGTATTTTCCAGCCCATACAATGCCATCCTGAATGTTGGTCTTCATTCGTCCCTCCGCAACGATCGGACACGATTTAGCCGACAATCCATCCACCAATGCTTCCTCCTGCTCGAGCCTGAGAGCTTCCTCCGCTTCTTCCACAAATAATTTCCCCCCGACAAGTTCTCTCAGTCGAGATCTCCGCTCATTGCTCTTGGTGTCGCTGCAAACTGCACAGTCGCAAAGGAAGCCCCAGCCTTCACACAGAATATCTCCTCTCTCCCTTGCTGTGGTTCGGGGATCGACGTAAGTAAGTGTGATCTCTTCCCCTTTCTTCACATCCTTTATCACCTGCACAGTCTGGATGTCCCAACCTCCGCCAACGACGGCGTTGGGAGTGCAAGAATGGTTGATGCTCGCAGCATCCAGGTAGAGTGCCTCGACTCCTTTATCTCCAAAAGCATTACATTGGAAAATAGACCGCATCCATCCTCTCCCAGGGACATCAACGTAGATTAAGCTTTCGAATCTTCGTTGTTGGTCGGCCGTCATGCTCTTGAACGCTATTTCGATGTTCTTTTCGTCAAGCGGGTTCGATTTCTCGAGTATCATGGCTGCCTTCTCTGAGATGATGCGGGTACCAGCTGGCAAGTTCTCGGTTGCGAAAAGGCCAAGTCCCTTCCCAGGCAACTCCTTGACCTCTGTAAGACGCTTCATTGCTTCTGAACCCATAATTCCTCGGGGCGCTACAGGCAAGTGCGTGATGTGCCGAATTCTGACGAATGGCTGAGTTGTCTGAAGAGGATCGGTCCGTAATACGAATATCCTTTGATCACAAAGAGAAGTTTGGAATTAGGCGGTATGGTCTAGCAATCCGACGTTCATTATGGAAGTCGAAGGCCTTTGCAGTCTCTCCTGTTCTTGTGAGAAATTATGCTTCCATGTTTCAAAACTATCTAGATACCAGAGATATTTTGGACTTGCCCGACTGACTTTGTAACTTCCGCAAGGCCTCCATCGTACTTACCCTTCAAGGTAGTTATATCGATGGACTCAAGGCTGGCCGAGAGGCAAGACAGAGTCATAACTTTCATCTTCACGTATGGCCTACCTGGCATTGCTAAAGTTATGTGATTTACTTCAACTTTTGAGAGCCCCGGAAAAGAAATAAAGACATATTTACGAGGTTTCGAAGACTTGCTACGATGATTATAGATATCTATGATGTCTAATATTTGTGGTACCTAAATTTCTATGGTGTCTAGATCACAGTGAACCCTCAAATTCCTCTCATCCTCCAACCCAACACCAATCTACACTCATCTTCCCTCCTTATGATCCAATCCTCCACTCCCCAGTCCTACTCACACTCTCCACCCACCTACCCTCAACCCTCTTCCCCTCCGGCCACTGCAACACCATCTCCCCCACCACATCCGCTTTTCCATCACCATCCCTATCCTCACCCCTACCGCACTCGTCTCACGCACCAACCCCCCAATAACCCGCCCACTCGCCTCATTCGTACAATCCGCACTACTATGAACCCTCTCCACTCTCCACTCCTCAGCCGCATACTTCAACACTTTATTCCTAGCCACCGGTACAATGCCTTTGCCATGCTAGTTGAGGTGCAGATAGTAACCCAGTTCGACAGTTTGAGAGTGGGAGCGCGGAGTAAGTGATACGCAGCCGATGAGGCGGTTGTTTTGGCGGATTACTTGGAGAGGGAGGGGTTAGAATTGCGTGAAGAAGAGAGTTTTGCGGTGGGCGATGGGGATATTGTTGCGGGGGCAGCCCGGGG